>MU913314.1:37157-51557 GCA_036418165.1 Cooperia oncophora | reverse complement strand
AAATAGTCGCCATTGGCAGGCGCGACATCGCACGCGACGCCCACTGGCGCGGCGAACTACGATTCTCTTGCCATATACACGGCCCACGGCCTTTGATCATGGCATTTCATTTGGAAACCTTCACTGGCAACGTAGACACACAACAAAACTGCGAATGAGAAACACCGTTTCTTTGGGCACGTCGAGCAATAGAATCTATAAAGCGGTGGGCCCTGTAGCGGGGTAGAGGCAAAGTTTTCGCACAGGTCGAGGGGCAGGGTTAGCTAGATGAGGCGGAGTGAGCTCCAGACCACTTGCAGTCGCTAGCACCACAAAAATGTTCTTTTCAGCCGGAAAGCCAAATAAGTTCTCCACCTCGAAGGGACATGAGATGGAGACGTTTGCACAAATCACGCCTTCGAAGCTTTCAGAAAATCCTTAGCCACATTTTCATTACCTGCGTTGTTGCTCCTCAAGTACTCATCTTCTCGACGACGTCGTTCCTCGTTCAACTGTGCAGCCAGGGTTTTCTTTGGAATACGCTCGGCGCCAATCGCACTACGTTGCGACTAAATACGGCGAGAATAACAGACCAATGATTCACTTATTGAAATCGAAACATAGCCCACTGCGCACACTAGGCACATTTTCCGGAATGACTAACTACACAATATTTTCATTCACAACAAACCTTGTCGCTACTGCTCGCGCCATCGTTTCCACTGTTCCTTCCACCTCGACGCCGTTTGTCTCGACGACCTCGTCTCTTTTGTTGTTGTGGTTGTTGTAGCTGAGCATTGGATGGATGACGTACAGCTGGTTGTGGTGTTTGAGCTCTGCTACTACCACCATCTTCACCACTCGCACTCATCATGAATTCGCTTGCCGCTGCCATGGCCGAAAAGTCGTCATCCACATCGTCTGAAAGTACCGCGTCTCTACAATTGAATAACGGACTCAGAACCCCTTACAGAATTTGAGTTTGGAACACGATTCTCAAAGGACTAGGACTGCCACAGCGAGTTAAAAAATATTTACGATAGAACGCCTCCATTTATCGACTCTTCACTCCAACAAAATCCTTGGTCTCGAGGTGCGAAGTACTCCTTTGCAAGAAAACTGTTAAAATGGACTATCCGCCCGCGCTGTCGTCAAGGTGCAGCACCGCATGGGTAAGAAAATCCCGCATCGAACAAGCCGTCAAAAAGAAGAACCAGAAGAGATACAGCGTAGACAACTAGTGTGTTCGGCTATGGTTAGGCGTGTGGCTGAACTGCGGCAGCATGGGCGTCGTCGCGAGATGCTACCAAGCTCCGTTCCCGTGTACTTTTCGCGGAGATAGTGGCACGCTGAGGACAAATTCACCTCCACTTGGCAAGGACCAGAATACACGAAGGTGAGTGCAACGCTTGCTCCAAAGAGTTTATGTCGCGATCGTGCTCAGGAGGCTCCGAAGTTTTTGAAGCTGTTTTGTTATGATAACTGCTGTTTAACGCCGCAGTACGCGTTCCGAATGTTATCACAAGAATGCTGAGTTGTGGGCAAAAGTCGTGCCCCAGGCGGGAGTCGAACCCGCACCTCACGCTTTCCGGGCGAGTGCGCTATCCGTTACGCCACCAGGGCCGCTTTTACCCTCTCAGCTTAACGGCTTATGCCGTAGCCTTACAGCACTCACACGTTTAACTTGCTCCGAAGTTCCCACTGAATAAAGGCAGTGATTATGAGTGATGTTCTACGTTCAAAAAAATTAGCTAAAAAGCTTGCTGAAAGAATACCAATGCAATTATTTCGTTTTGGGCGTCATGAGATCTTCGTGCACTTATTTCTGCTGCCACTTATTTTCAAGTTAAAAAAATAGCCAGGCCTTTCCTTACCTCAGTGGCCGAAAAAAACAATTACTTTATAGTTGAAGGATGAACAACACCTGGCGCCTGACACATCATCAAGCCAATCAGGAGCAGCACTTAGCTCACTCGCGACACTTTGTTCACTTTCGCTGCGACGCCGAGTACGGGCGGCAAACTCGGCACTCATTTCTCGTAATTCACCCTGTAAGTACAAATTTTTCAACGACAATTATTGTTTGGATAGAAACGATAAAGTAATGCAATCACCGCTCGATCATTCCCGCGGACTTGATGCCAATACGCAGGGGTGCTAGTAGAAGGAGAGGGATATTCGAGTCGTCGTAAGCACTGATCTGACCATAGTACTCTGCCAAAGCTCCCAAAGAAACATTTGTCATGTCCATCCCACCGATTGGTAACGTTAAACCGGGTATAAGAGTTGGAATGACAGGCAGCATTACCGGAATAGGAATGGGTTCAGTTCCGGTGATAGGTGCTTGGTAAACTGTTGGATGGACCGCGGACACCGGAATCACAGATGGCCTCGATATTGGCTAGAAGAACCTAAGGTACTTGATGTGGGTATGTTGTACGAAGCTGGTGAAGCTGACGTGCGGGGTGAGTGAGTGACATGGATGGTGGAGGGGACACTGCTGATGAGGAGTCGCCGAAATTACTTGCGCGACGTGGACCTCTTTGTGTTGCCGACAGGAGCGACCGGAACAGGCTGGGGTTTTTGACGAGCATGTTCTGGAAAAAAATTCATCAGTGCTGCTACTCTTCTAGAGCAAGTCAAAACAATCTACCACTTTTCTCGCTATCGCCACTTTCACGACGTTTCTCCTCGCGCTTTCCTCGAATAGAAGCCTGAACGTTGGTGCTAGCGATGTTCGATGAGGGTGGCAACTTCCTCCGATACAGGGACCGGTGTGCTGTTCGAGGTCAGCATCCATAAGCTGTTGAGCTCGAGCCAGCCGCCGATCGGCTTCCGTGAACCCACTGCTCTTTTTTCGTTGATTCGTCGGCGCCTTGGGGGACATTGAGAGCTTTGCACTGAAATCCATTAAGACATCATTCCGTTGAAAATTGGATCCCCATTTTAGGTGACCTATTAAAAAGAAGAAGCATCACTTCAATTTGGAGCTTTACGAAATACCCTCAATATTGTGCATCGGAAGCTACAGGCTGAACTTTATTGTCACATTAAGCTGGTCCTTGCTTGTTGTTGCTGCGGTCGTATGTTTGCGTTTTCGCCGCTTGAAAATCCAAGGTGTATCGCGCATATGGACTCTTGCCCTAAATGCGGCCCGTGTATGGGGCTGATGCCTCTCACGCCGATTCAGTTTTGGCCTACTGGCTCAGTTGGAGAGTGCCTAGATGACAAATCTGCTAGAAAACTTGCATGCCAGGGTTTTTAAAGTCCTGAGGGGGGGGGCGGATTCCGAATATGACATTCATTCTTGGCGCTGCGCTAATGGAGAGACACTACGATTATCTGCGCCTCTGCTAAGGCTGAGCCCAGAAGATAATCGCAGTGTCCTCCATTAGCCCCAGCGCCAAAAATGAATGTCATATCCGGAATCAGGATTTAAATAACCCCTGTATGCTTTTCTACGGATTTGGTGAGCTAGGCACTTTACATATGAGACAGCAGCCAAAACTGAGTGCGTCCAAACGGCACCAGTCCTCCTATGTCAAACTGATGTAGACTTACGTTTGATACTGACAGGTACTGGATTCTCTGGCTTTTCTTCTTGGCCGCTATGCTTATATCTTTCATCTCCTCTCACTTCTGAGGTTTTATGACAGGACACTCTGGCCGCTTTCTTTCTTTTTCTAAAGAAGTCGCGGTTCGAGGCTAGGAGCTCCATTTGTGACAATAAACTTCAAATTTTTCATGGAACGAATACTGATTAAGGATGAAATATGAAATTATGCTGTACACAACACAAGTGAAGGAAGTTTAGATGAAGGAAGTGCAGTGCTTGGTGGCTCTACTTTGCACCTACATGTACTGGTGGGTAACCATGGGCTTACCCATTCGAAATTTCTTTCACCGGACCAGTTGGAAAGGAGAAAGCCCTGATTCCAGCAACGGATGTCCCCAGAGCTCCCTGCATGGACGAAATTTTTTTAAGTCGTATTTTTCATTCTATAACCCGATGTATATCGATGACAGTGTAACGTACTTATGCGTGCATTATAAATAAATAAACAAATACAAATAAATATAAATAAATATAAATAAACACTCACTCGCATAAATATGCAAACTTGAAGGCAGTTGCAACGATAAATCTCTAAGATGTAAGGACTAATACGCCCAGCAGGACGGGATTCCGCGCCTCTGACAGGACAGGATTCCGCGCCTTGAGCAGGTGCTGGATAGCCCTTTTCCAAGGAAGGTACCCTTATAGCGCCCTATCAAGCTGCAACATACCGACCGGACGCCCACCGCGCCCCCGCCCACAAATGTCCGACCGATGCTGATGCTCGTATCGCTTCATTTGCGAAGTACAGTATGAAGCGAAGGGATTGATATGAAGCGGCTGCGGTGCTGCATGGATATATGAGTACATACATGCAGCCGTATCTACCGTAGCGGTTATTGGCACGATGCCAATGGGAAACTCGTCCGAAATTGCTTATTGAGTCGTGTAGAACAAAGGCTTTTTCAGCAGGTTCCCGACCGTTTCGCCTCGCTTTTTCGTCACTCTCCCACTACCTAGCACTCTCGCAACCATTTTAGACAGTTTCAGATTATCGTGCCAACTGCCTTCTGCCTTGAAGTGTATTGGAGTCTACGGCATTTCCCACAGAAAGAGATAAGAAGAGATCACAGCACGGTTTTGAAGTATCTCGATCCTATCAAGACTCCAGGGAGGGGGCCAAAAAAGTCACTTTTCTTCATTGACTTTCGAGGCGTTACTATAAGTTACACTTTATTAAATTCTGATCGGATATTTTCACCACCATATTAAAGAGCATATTAAATGCTCTTTAATATGGTGGTGAAAAGTGAAAATATCACTACACTCCGCCACAGCCTTCTGGACGAGCGCCATCGAGAGATTCTGGCACGCGACCGCGATGTGGTGCCTGAGATCAGCGAGATAGTCGATTTCTCCGCCACCGTAGACCACCCTATTGAACTCCGCCCGAACCGGGTAATTGAGGGGATTCAGGTCAGGTGACCTACTTGGATATTCCATCTTCTTTAGGTACTCAGCCCCCTTCCATTCCAAGTAGGCGAGAGTTTCTCCAACGCCCTTCGATTTCATGTGGTGGCACCCAATGCTGTAGCAGTACAAAGTTTCCAAGAAGGTACGGGCGACGACATGTGAGGAGGATATTCTTCACGAGTTGCTCGATGTAACCGCCAGCGCTCACCTTCAGTCCGGGGTCCACGAAGAAAATATTGGTCTTTCCATTCCAGGTTCCGGTCCATACCATCAACCCGCGCCTTGGCGACTGTGGTGAAGATGATGTCCTAGACCGTGGCGACGTTGTCGGAGCTGCTCGATGTTGGAGGTCATCCAGATCGAGAGTACTGGTCTCCAGGTAGCTATCCATGGGTGACTCCATACTAGAAGTTTCGCAGCTGACATGAATTCCAAAGGTCTTCTCCAGTCAGCGCTGCGACTGGAACCGATGACTTCATATGTTTGGCTGTACATTCAAGGTGATCGAGGGCGAAGGCCAGCTCCTGCTTATCGAGGAACATCTTGGGTATCTTTCGCCCTGGTACTCGTATCCACGTCTTCTCTCTGGGCAGCGAAAACTTTGCTGATATGTGACTCGGTCGAAGTGACTTTTTTTTGCCCCCCTTCCCCCCCCCCGCGGTGGTTTTTGCTCCGAAACATAGAAAAGTTCTGACACATCCTGCTTCCGCAGAAAGGTAACAGGCAATGAGAGGTCATTGCAAGGTCCAGGCTCTGCTTCATCACCTATCAGAACATTTTGTATAAAAGTGCTTCAAGAATTACGCATTACGTCGAACCTTCATGAAGCTGAACTCAGTGCACTCAACTATTGCAGTGACTGCCGAGGAACCTGAACACGATGATTTCTTACCTTCTGAACACTAAGCATAACATTGTCGGAAGAAAACGTACTTTCCATGTGGCATAAGAAACCTGCTTCGAAGCACATCTTAATCCACTCGAGAGATTGCCACTCTGTATTCATGAAGAAGAATATGGTTCAGAATGCTTTGACGGCAGCTCAAAGGTTGACGTCCACAAATGTTGCAGTAGTGATGGACAACGTGACGCGTGACTTCTCGAAAACGGCTGGAGCCAGGTGCGTAAATTGTTGCGCCCATAAATCAGGAACTCAGCAGGCCCGTTCACTGATAATTCCTTATCTCCCAAACTCATTCGCTAAGGATGTAAAACGGGTGAGATCGCGTGAGTCAATGTTGCGTATTCCGTGTCATTACTGGAGTATCTTTCAGTATATTCCTGGACCCCATCCAACCTAGCTCACGCTTCTCGTAAGGAGTATTTCAGCTGTTGACTGTTTCTCTTTTTGAATTTTTTGTAATATATGTGTAATAATTAGATTTTGATGTTGGCGTGGGCCATGGTACTCACATTGTACAGAAGCCTGAGAAAAGCGAAGGGCACAATGCATTATTTGGGGATTTTGGTCGAGTCTGTACGACCTCCCCCCTAAAAGGTAGCTTGAGTGCCCCCCCCCTCCTAGTTCACTTCTACTATTGAGCTGTCCAGCAGTGGGAAGGGAGAGGGCATAAAGCACACTGCCGAGCGAGGGGGAGGGGTTGTATAGTACACGTGAAAAAAGAAAAACCGCGAAAAGTCAAAAACCAGAAAGAAACCTTCCCAACCGCAAATTTCTCTCAGAAGGCAGGTACGACCCTGCCCTCTCCCAACAACGAGCGAATACGCTCCCTCCCTTTATAGTGTCCGTAAAATAAGACAAAATAACTAGCAAAAAATCTCTCAGACCAAATACGACCCCATCCCTGTCCCGCGATCAAGTCATCAGCGAAATGCCTCTGTGCATTTGGTATCCTTGTCCACACTTGCAGAGAATACTACTTTCTTCACTCGGAATAGCGAGATAAAGAAGCAAGAGACGTGTCAGTTTTGGTGCAACCTCGTACTGTAACTGAATTGTTTTTAAGGCTCGCAATGTGGTAATGAGATGAAGACTTGTAAGAGTTTCATTTTATCAGAGTCACAAAGAAGACTAGGAATTTGTGAGTCTACATCGACACTTTATACTTGGGCGCGTTGGTACGTATAAATAAAAAAATAATTAAGTAAATAAATAAAAACTCGACTGAGGAGGTAACCAACCTTGTTCTCTTTCTTGGGCTGATCCTGCTTGTCGTTTCTATAGAGCAACGAAATTCGCCATACAAAGTGCACTGCTCTCAGCACAGAATTCGCTGCTTGATAGAAGATTCGTAGGATCATCGAAGCATCAGCCGCAACATGTATGCCAGAGGGTAGAGCTTCGTTCCAAGAAACTTAAATAGTTCGAAGTAATGGATTAGTATTCACACAGCACAAGGAATGAATGCAAGGTGAAGTACGTACCGCTATTTTTCCCGTTGCCACCATGAGCGCTGCCTTCAGCTGAAGACGGATGGCCATTTCTTTTGTAGTCCAAGTTGTTCAAATCGAATACGGACCGGGGCGTGGAATGATGCTGTCGGATAGCACAAGCGATAGCTCTATCACCTTCCAAATATGCACACGCCAATACACACACCAGGCAGAAACTACAAGAATTAGGAGAATTAGGAGAATCAAGACTTAAACGAAAATCTATGAAACTGAACTAAAACTCACACAAGAGCTGTAACACAGCTGTAGTACATGAGGTTTTCGAAAGGAGGTCGCGGAAGGGCTCGATGACATCTAGCCAGCATATCCTTCTGGAACTGTCGCGGCCAATGGAAACAACCATGAACTACCATTCATATGCATGTACAACTGAAGATCCGCCTCATTTGTGGTAGTCAAGAAGTCTGGTGTGTATCTAAAATGTTGGAAGAATCGAAAGACGCTCAATTTCTGGAAGTCAATGGATTTTTCTGTAAACATACGCGACATCGAGAGAATAGGTCTCATTTGGTTGAAGACGGAATGGATAGCAGTTGAGAATACGAAAACCGCGGTTTTCACAAGGCACACCGTTGATGCTCATGTTGACCACAGTGAATGGCACCTCTCCTGAGTTCATTACCGAAAACGGACGACGAACGGTAAGTGTAGAACTTAGCTTATGCATCAAACCTGAAAGTAATGCTATTGAGATCTAGATTCTCTACGGCATATTCTAAGGCGATACGAAATAGGCGGACGAGCGCAGATCTACAAGTACAAGTATTCCTCGTTAGCGTTCCCTGGGATAAAAGGATGTAGCATTCGCTGCTGATCAATCGCTTTCCGCGATACGCCATGCATTACAATCCCATTCAGAATCGAAGTGGTTTATTGAATGCTACATGACCTTACAGTGACTTGCGGAGGCCAGTGGATGTGCACAAGTCACCTCCTAGCCGATGCTGATGCCAATTTACCGTTCTCGGAGGAAACGGTAAGCTTGGTTGGCTGGGGCGTGAGCCGACATGAGATCTGATCGCGCACTAAAGGTGCCACTTGCCACTACACCATAAGTGCACCTTGTGGGACAAAACAGGGTGACATGATAGAAAATGGATCAAAATTCTCGTCTGCAAAAGAACAGTCGAAACATCTTTTTGGGGTTACCAAGAATAACACAGTTCGCGGACGGGCACTGTCTTTTAGGTTGCTTTCTAGTTCTGTCTCTAAACGGGTAAGGCAGTAGGTATAGTTAATTTGGCTCGCCGACGCCGAAATCATGAGTAAGTAGTCCTTAAGTGGAGCAGTCGTGAAGGAAGAAACTGAAAAAAGACGAAGAGCTGCGAAAAGATCCCTCTATTCTCTCCAATGGCTTTAGCGGTGTACGAGTTTCATTTCGGTAAGTTCCGAGCTTCATAATGTCAACATCACGCCGATTCGCCTTCTGCTTGAGCCGTAGGGTCACAGGACGTATGTGTGAAAACGGAAGGCTGATGCAGCTGTCTCCAAGCGGAGGAATAATGGGAAGGCAGCACTGTAGCTCCGTAGGACGTGAAGTTACTGTCCGAGCACCTTATCGGTGAAATAAGCAGCACCCCACTCGCCCAGCTAAGGCGCACTTAGTTTTTTTAACATGACCTGGCTTATTTGTACGTACTCTATCACGGACCACCCACTTGCCTATATAATGTTACGTTTTGATACAATAAGGCCTACGAACTAGTGTACCACTTTGGAAGACGAACGACTGCTTTCTCCGAAGGCCCTACTGACCCTAGCTCTGATGACAAAAATAACTGAATTTCCTTTAATTGGTTCAAGGAGGGTCGAAAGAGGGTCGAACACCCGATTCCCTCAATTGACCAAGTTGGGATGAGTGAAGTCATACTATATACTCATGCACCCTATAATATCCAGCAATGCACTCACGTTTGGGATTGTTACAATCGCTCAGATGATCGTGCCGAATTTCAAAAAGTAGAGGTTGTTTCGACCTTGCTTCCATATTCTCCACACGCATTCCAATTCGGGCGCCTCTGCCATATACCACAACAGGTTCGATCACCGTCAAATTGTTCCTGAAAATACAACCACCAGATGACTAAAAATAGTGAAATTTTCAAGTTATGAAAACTCCTAGTCAAGCTGAACACTGATACAAACCTAATGAGTAACAAAGATGAACGAAGAGTGTAGTCTGATGGCAAGAAACCCAGTCGCAGTCGAACCTTCATATGAGGTTTTAATAGCAACGACAAAGTGAACCTGAAGTGGATTCTCGCTACATCGTGATTATAAACGTGGCAGAAAGCCCACAAAGAGACGTACCTTGGAACAGTTTGTGGGATGGCAGCTTCAAGCTCTTCTCGTAACCTTGGCACAGGACTGTCAGGTTTCAGAGTGAACAGTTCGGTATCACGCAATGAAAACATCAATGTTTCGTTCATTTCCACCTCCGAAGTGAGTGGCGTGATGAGGTGCTCGCGAAAAAACTCCACGACTGCGTCCGCATCTGGATAGATCACCAACGGAATTACTTGTACTGCTATAGGAACAGATGTCGGATTTGCCAGGGTGAGATTGACTATCTGCAATAGAAATGATCGGGGCGTGACCAGCGAAATTATTTAGTCGTATGCTTTATTTCTCTCACCGTGAAGTTGCCTAGCGCAGTCAATGGGAAATGCACCGAATTCCGTGTCAATAGGCGTGGCCAAATCATTTCGGCAGTGGATTCTATCTGCAATTACAAAACATTTGTTAACAGTTAAGGAACAAGCTAACTTCAGAAAGACGACCTGAATATTCTTAGCCCGATCTGTGTCAATGATCACGGTCGTATTCACACGATGCTTTCCATTCCTCACAAGATTATCAAAACGAGCTCTCTGTTTCTTGTACAAATAGCTGTCGACTTCTGCCAGGTTCGCCGGTAAAGTTAATCCATGCCACGAACCCGACATGCTCCATGCTGAAACGCCATGGGAAGCTCCAAAAAATCTGTGGCCAATCCAACGGTGCCGAAAAAAGATGGCTGATTTGAACAGAAACCTCTCTCCACATTGCTGCGCTCCACTTCCAGTTATGTCATTACTTTCTCACATCTGTTGGATACATAAAGGATATATACGGACGTGTAAGGTAGTGTAGGTTATTAGATGTTGTGGATACTGTGATTAAGGCGTATCAGAGTGGAGGAGGGAAGTGAAAGAGGGAGGGTTGGGGTGTACAGTGAGTACAGCGGCAAGCAGCCTCACTTAGGCAGCGTTCAGGTTCCGCGATGACGCGGGTAGACGCGCTGCAACGCGCTACAATTGCAACAGCGCTCCAATCCTATAAACTCAGCGGCACACGGGAATCGATCGGGGCCGCCTGCGTATTCAGAGAGCATGGGAGAACTTGAGAGCACGCCAAAATTTTAATCATGTACCGATCGACACTGGCCGCAGTAAGGCAATACCCGTCTGCTGCTGCACTCGCGTCTATAGGATAGCGCGTCGTCGCGCGTTACAGGGCGTCGAAGCGGTGGCGAAGTCTGAAAGCTGCCTTATCACGTTCACATCCCGGAGGTCAAATCTCAGAGACTTCCGACCAACCAGTTCTTCTATTCATCTAGAATCGCTTACTTATTACCGGAATGAAATCGTAAGAAAGACTAAAAGCACTGTCTTCTACATCAGCAAGCCACCGTACGCCACTGTATGAGCGAAGTCGCACTCAGTGGGCCACTGTTAATCCGATCGGAAAAGAAAGCCGCAGCGCATGTCAGGAAAGGATGGTTCGACGTCGAAACTTCCGTCTTTTCAGAAGTATTAGCATACAAATGTTTGAGGAATATTCAAAAACGAACCGGTGGTGTGAAGAGGCAGGCCCAAGTAACAGTAGTCATGAGAGCATGGCGTTTCCGGAAGAAACATGACGCGACCTGAAAGCAGCTTCTCTCGTACGAAAGCCGTTACCACAAAACGGATTCCAAATAGAATAATGTAGGTGGCACACATCACCGTGTGAGGAGACGACACTCACCAAGGTTAGTTAGACGCCCAGATCTAAGCACTGGAGGATGAGCAGGATCAAAACCTTCGAAGAAGAAACGTGGATCGCGTGATGTTGTTGACAATCGTGTAACCTTCATATCCTCCGCAAATGAGTTGAATATCTACAACAGTTATGCATTGGGTCGCCCCATGAGTAACAGCCTTATTCTGCAATTGACGTTCTTTAACAAATTCTTGTCTGGTCTTGCCAAAGAGTTTCATATAACTTGATGAAGGATTCCTTGCTTTGCAATAATAGCTTTGAGTTCTTATAGGGATTGATTTCACATAAAAATTCCAGTGGTGGAAACTCAGTGTCATCTAACAGAGGGAGCAGACTTGACAACCCCTCGCGTCAATGGTAGAAAGGCTGCGAGAGGGTGTACAGCTACACCCGAGCCCTTCTAACAACGACATTTCCGACAGCCACTCGCCCCTAACCATCCTACCCACTGCTCAAGCAATGCAAGGAATTCAATTTCAACACTGGAAACATGCCCCGCACTGCATGTCTTGTTCAGTTCAATGACGGGCTGCTGAAGCAGGGTATCCTTGAAGATCAGCGCAAGATAAGTGTCAGTGAATACAGCATGTATCTATAGCACCACTAATGTAAGACAGAGCTTATATTGAAACGTTCGAAGGTCGGCCATGTGTGCTAAGCATGCAGGCTTTTCCTAACCGAGGTCAACGGAACGTCCGGTGTGATGCATGCTTATAAAAATGAAATTGCCACTTTGAAATGGTCAATCGCTTCGAAGCCCGTATTTCAAAATATCTTTTCTTATTCAATACGCCTAAACAAAATCCTTTCGAGCAGTTTCTTGCGGCAATTGAGCACTTCTGGTTGAATGTAAAAAGTTGTGGCGTCAAAAATGGCCCTTTACCTCAAAGCCTAACCCCTTGAGCCCATGTGGAAAAGCAATAATTCTTGAAATCAACGGCATGAAAAGCAAACAAAACATGAAAAAGAAAGCGTTTGCAAATACATTTTCTTTATCACACAAATTTCACATTAGAAAAAACGCCATGAAGAGGGCTAAACCGATAGGTCAGAAACACAAGTAGGTAATCATATCTTCTAAAATGATGAGCAATCACAATAATTACCTGGAGATTCATGTATACTACTTTTCCCGGATGCGTTTTGCCGAATGAGATGCGGTCCGGAATTGATGTTAAACTGCCTTGTGCAACCTAAGAACCTTGAGTTCAGTGAGTAGCTGTTGAAACTTTATGGTTTTCAAAACTACAAGTGCTACTGTATCAATTCAAAGTGAACTTTTGATGATGACAGTACACAGTTCCTGAAAAGCCTAACTGTCTTCGCTTAATTGAGCACTCACCTCGTAACTTAACTAGAGAAAAACCTTTGAACTCTATATCGAACTTCTGTTTGCCCAATCACCTACTTTGTGAAACAACAGACAGGATGGAACGGAATCATTCAATAAACGCCAGACAATGACAAGTAATTAAAAAACAATCGAAAATCGCCCGATGCCACATGTTGCCGCTGATTATTCCAAATCCGCACCCTGAAACAGACTAGGCCTCTGCTCTCCTTTACTTCAGTCGCGTTTAATCGCTATTTAAACAAAGACTGATTGGATCACCTGTAATATGCATTCTGTGAAGGGACGTGCTCGCTGAAACTGAGCACGCCCTCTTTACAGAAGGCATATTCCAAAAAAAGTTGCGAAAAGCGCTGCTAATGAGATATCGCTCAGTCGGTCAAGAATGCTCAAGCTGCATTCATACTTTGCAGCGGCATCCACCAGCGTCTAATAGCGTCCGGGAAAGGAGAGTATGGCGCGATAGGAGGGTAGCAGACAACTGGTAGAGTATGGGGAGATAGGCTGGTAGCAGACAGCTGGTAGAGTACAGGGGGAAAGGAGGATGGTTATGGCGCAATAGGAGAGTACCCGTTGTCTGCTGCCATACTCTCCTCTCTCGGGCGGTGGTAGACATTGGTGCACGCTGGAAGACGCTAGATCGATACCTATACTTCTCAGGCCCTCGAGACGCTGGTGGACGCTGGTAGACGCTGGCAGACGCTAGATCGATATCTATACTTTCCCCAGTCGCTGACGCTGCCGGACGCTCGAAAAGCTAGTGGACGCTGCCGCAAAGTAGAATGCAGCCTAACTGAACGCGAGGTCTCACTGCAGACACAAGACTAGCAGAGACTGTAACCACATTTCAGGCCCATACTCGTTCTCGGTTCTTAGGATGTGTGCGCCTGCCCTTTCTGATTACAAGCTGTATCCTTACCAATGATGCATCATAATGCTTCAAAAAAATGAATCTTTCGTGAGCCTTGCCCAGTTGGCTGCGACTAGCACGGAAGAGATGAATGAAGTAGTAAATTCCTTCATTAGCACTTCAACACTCACCTGTGGCCATTCTTCACGACTGTCAGCAGGTACCCATGTCCCCACCGTATTTTTGCCAAGTATTGAAACCAAGTAGAGCCTGTGTATCGAGGGACGAGGAACGGAAAGACCTCGAACTGTCATCACAGCATGGTTCTTGTTACGTATGACGAACTGTAAAAGGGAGAAGATTTGGAAGTTTCAAGTCGAAGTGTCAACTCTTCCAAAATATATCCTTACCCATCGACACAGTAAAAAATTATAATTTAAACCAAAACAAAATATAATTGACTATTGCACTGAAAAGAACTGAAAACAAAGTATAAGCTTCGTTCATACTTTGCGTCAGCGTACGCTCGCGTTCGCTAGACCGATATCTACACTTTCCTAACCGCTGAGGCTGGTGTAAGCTCGAAACGCTGACCTAAAGCAGCGGTAACGGCGTACGCTGACGCATGAACGTAGCCTTTCTGAGTCAGCAATCTTTTCCAGAGAATGTAATGAAAGTCATTCTAACTTACTCTAATAGTTCGAGTGTCGTTCCTTTCCAGCAGTCCGAAATCGAAGGATTCCTGACTCAGAA
>MU913314.1:0-10751 GCA_036418165.1 Cooperia oncophora | reverse complement strand
GGGATTGCCGACTTCCGACAAACTCATACAAGGCGCCTATTGCTAGGGGATGGTCTGTGCTCACCTCAGGATGCTCCCAAACTTTTTCTCGCTTCTTTCTCTACTGGGGAGTTACTTATGGGCTACTGGTTCATGGTTGAGAAACCTACTACTCGTAACACTTGATCGCGGGGACTGTCTTTAAGATGTGAAGTTCAATCAGTAGGCACCAGTGAGGAATATTTTTTCGCTTAGATTCTATTCGTTTCCAGAACTCCAACCACTTTCTTGGTGCAGAGACACCAAATTTACTTCGGATGAAGTGCCACTCTGATTTCTACGAGAAGCTGAAATCGACACTTGTCAAAACCGAAACAACTGGTGGACAAACGATGCCTGCGAACAGTTCTTTGGTTGAGATCCCGCAAAGCGAATGTGTCGAAGAAGTCACAGTTTTTGAAAGCTTTTGTAACGTTAGCTGTGTCGCAGCCTATGCGAACATTTCTATTCCTACAGTTAGCAACTTTTCTGTGTTCTCTGGACCTAGCCCTGCATCTAGGGCTAAAATGTCAACGACAGTGCGGCCGAAGACTCAAGTCTCTCGACGTTCTCCTTCAAGAGTTCACTGGGATTCAGATATCACAACCATCAGCGATACGGAACATTACACTTCTGTGTTGACTTCCTCCTCAAAAGACAAGCGTATGAAGCGTAAAAGGATGGACGCTTCAGAGTCAAGCCCAGATGAAGTGTCGATTATGAAAGTGACTTCCCGAAAATCTGCGAAACTGGAGTCAGGTGCCCAGTCTCCCACTTATGTGAATCTTTCCTCAAGTGAGAGCGTATCGGATGACACTGAGGTAACACCAACAGTGAAGCGCCATTCCATTTCCCCCACCCTGACTGGCCGAAAGTATCGTTTTCCATTACATTCGGAGCTATCCGCAAGAGACAGGAGTTTGAGAGCTGGCCATTCAAGGTCTAAAAAAGTTGTCACTATCGAGATTTCTTCAGACGAAGATATGGTGGATGAAGAAGAACCGTATACAATACCAGAAACGCAACTTGCAAGTGAGTCTAGGAAGCTGATAAAGACGATGGAATCTTCTATTTCGAAGCCACGTAGCCGTACAGCTCATCCGGTTAAGCCTGCTGCAGTATCCTTGCTTGATAAGGGCGCGATTCAAAAGGCTCAGGCTATAATCGAAGCCTGGAGATCGTCCTCCTATGAAGTTGTGCCCGACGAAATTGACTTTTCCGCTATTGAAAGTACGGTACATTCAAAAACCGCTGCTTCGAAATCGAGGCGATCACTGTTCAGTAGTACGGACTCTATTCCCACATCAGCGGATCTTTCGGAAAGGCCTGAAAGTTCACAATCGAAAACGCCACGAGCAAGGACACAACGCCACACGCGTACGCTGCCCTCAAAGGAAACTAACATGACTGATTCTGTACAAGAAACAGCTGAG
The DNA here is from genome assembly GCA_036418165.1 of Cooperia oncophora. Taxonomy (NCBI): domain Eukaryota; kingdom Metazoa; phylum Nematoda; class Chromadorea; order Rhabditida; family Trichostrongylidae; genus Cooperia; species Cooperia oncophora. The sequence goes on along the minus strand of MU913314.1, from coordinate 9,300 downwards.
AGGTCGTCATACCCACTTCAAAAAGGTGACATCTTTTTAACACCGAAGAATCCACGACATAAGAATTCCGGAGAGGGTGGTACACCTTCATCACAAAGTACTGCACCTTTTAAGAGCGCGGAAAGTTCTCAGAAGACATACCACACTGAAACGTCTGCGCGGTTGTCTTCCTCAGAGTCGCACGATGATTCACAAATACATCGTCCACGAGCAGGAAGGCCAAGGAAGATGACAGAGCCTCTAGCTGCGAAGGAAATCGATTCTACTCATCCATCGAAATCTGGCGGAAATATTCCACATTCGAAAAGGGATACCATCCGCTCTTCAGAACCCCGTGATCCATCGGCAGACCGAGAGCTTGAGAAGGCTCCCGAGGCTCCGACTCCTCAGCGGGGATTGCCTTCAACAAATTTACTGCCTTCCTCAGAAACACAACGTGTTGCAGAATCACTCCGAGGACGAGGAAAAGACAGGAAGAAGTTGGCGGAATCTGTAGGAGTTAAGGGACTGGACTCTGCTCGTGGGGGCAGATCTGCTTCACCAGCTTCGTCACCAGAACAAGGAGGTCAAAGGTCTCCCGAAGCTCGAACCAACCTAAGCGGAATGCATTCTACAAGCAGGTTGTCTTCATCGGAAACTCAGGACGATTCGCTGACGCAGAAGTTGCGGGGAAGAGGACGCAGGAAGCTGACAGAGTCTGCAGGAGCCAAGTTGCCGCGTTCCGCACGTCCAACTAAATCTGCTAAGAGCATTTCGCATGAGAAAGTAGATCGCACTTCAGAATCTCCTGCTTCATCGCCAGAACGAATGCCTCGAAAATCGCAAGGAAAGCTGAGCAGTCAAGAGGAAGCAGGACCGCTCTTGTCCCAGGGCGTTTCCTCTTTGAGAACTCAGAATGACTCGCAAGCGCGTCGTCCACGAGAATGTACTACGTCTAGCAAACTGACTCCGAAAAACTTAGCTGAAGAGACTTCCAAAGGTCGAAAACAGGATAAGCCGAGACGGACAACATCTTCTGATGGTGTGGATCCCAATTTCTCATTGGAACCAGAGTCCCATGGACAAAAGGCTAAAGTCAAAGAGCATACCGAACTACGAGGGACGAGTGATGCTGCACGGAAGGGTTCTGGAAGTTCAAAGAGCGAATCAAGGAAGAATTCCTTTTGCGGATCAGAGTTTGCCGGAGAGGTCCCAGCATGATGAAGTTTTATTATCCAGAGCGAGCCTCAGGAGAGCACCTGCAGGAAAGGACGAACCGAAGGCGACTCGCACACTTCGTTCTTCAAGTCAATCTAGTGGTGGAGAGGATGTAGCGGAGGCAGTGACCGCTGCAAGGAGTAGACCTCGTAACAAGGCTGGCAACGAAAGTATGAATTTATCCCCTGAATCGAGTCCGTCCTTGCGACGCGTTTCGTCGGAAGACAAGGGAAGGCGTCGGCCAAAGAAAAATGTTGAAGCACCGCACCTGAGCGGAGACGAAGGGGTGGAAGAATCTGCGAAGTCGCGCAAGAAGTCACTTCGTCAAAGAGATCGCTAACCGCACACTCACTTCTCCCGATTCTTCGAATATAATCGAACACATACCTCTCCTATCCATTCTAATTCTAATTTTAGGCTCGCGTCAAGGTAATCATTGTCCCCCTTATTTTGTTGATATATAGAGAGGCTTCTTTTTTCCGGTTATCATCATATTTTTTGAAGCTCTCGTACTGGTGTAATGTGTCATATATGATCTCGTGCTTTAATAATTGGCTAATCTAGTGGACTGGTAAAAATGTATGAGTTTTAGAGGTTCTTATGTTGTCCAACTCATGCTGTCGTAATCATTGCTCCGCTGGAAAATCTTTTTCTTTTCACTAGGCTATTTCTTTCATTGACGATAAACTTTTCCACTGGGTACGAACTGAGCTCATTTTTTCGAAATGGTTTTGTCCTCAAAATACTTTTTTACTCTCCTGTGTCGTCACAACAAAAGTCGCATTCTGATTTGTGAAGTATAGTCCTCATCATTGCAGACCGGTGGGGCGGGTGAGCCGCGCCGCGTGTGACGCGGCTGTGACTACGGCTCATTGACAGCCGCGTCACACGCAGCGCGGCTCACCCGCCCCACCGGTCTGCAATGATGAGGACTGTAACTCCCATGCGCCAATAAAGTGTGTAATGGCAAAACGGATCTTCTTGCAGGGTGGAATGGCGCAAATTATTCGCGCTGAAGATTTGTTATTACGGAATAAAGGAGTGATTGATCCTTTCAATCGGTTAGGATGTAACATCGATCCAGTTATTGTAGTGGTTGAGTTCTGCCAAGTTCAAGGACCTCGTCCACTTGTTACGGTGTGTCTGAAAACAAGTAAGTCTCTCAGTTCAGGAGAAACAAAAAACCAATCGTTTGGCAGAGGTGGATCTAACGCAATCATTTCTTTTCAATTCAACCAATGTGGTATCCAGCATTGTCACTGGATGTAATGAAAAATCGTCATTTTGCATCTCTCTTGAGCATATGCCGGATAGTGCATAAGGCTGCGTTTATACTTTGCGGCAGCGTAGCGTAGCGCTTCCAGCGTACGCCAGCGGCAGTGTCGGGGAAAGGATAGATATCGATCTAGCGTTCCCAGCGTCACCAGCGTACGCTAGCGTGCGCTCGCTACGCAGCGTGCGCTTAGCGTGCCGCTGGCGTGCGCTAGATCGATATCTATCCTTTTCCTCCGACAGCTGCCGCTGCGTACGCGGAAGCGCTGCGCTAACGCTACGCTAGCGTTTGCCATGCAAATTATAAACTCAGCCTAAGCGATCATCGCTACACAGTTGTGAAAAACAGGAATTTTTCGGAACATGTTGCTTCTATGCGTCCTGCTTTGCTTTCATCCTTCTTTCAGACACTCGCGCTGCAGCGGTTAGGTAGGATTGCATCTGTTATACATATACACTCTAGTTCGCTGCGGAGGGCGTCTCATGCAGTATGAGTGTGCCACGGCGCCGAACCGTTCTGCATGTCAGTTGTTGAAGCGAGTTTTGTTGGCAAAGTGGATACACAACGAGTGAGTAGCGAACGATATGATACATTCTTGTCACTTCTCGCTCCAACAACTAGTGGATTTGACACTGCACGAGACCCATCCCGCCTGGCATACCTCATCGTCCGCAGCAAACTAATTTGTTGTTCATTGTATGGGGATTCAATCATTCCATTTCACACCGTCTCCTGGTGATCGCATGCTGCGCAGCCTTGTGCCCCACTAGGAAACAAATCGTCAGGGCTCGTCGTACGCTTAGGAATCTCAACCAGGGGCTCGTTTTTGGTTGTAGAGGGGGGACGGGGAAGGTGTCGCATTTGGCCCCACAAAATTGTTTGCTATCTAATCTTTCCTCTTTTACGTGCGCCTCGGGGGAGGGTCGTACCCCTTTTTTCCGTGTGCGAAAATTTTTTCCGATTGTAATTTTTTCCCTGTCTTTTGCGTTTCACATGTGCTAAACAAACTAGAATTCCAGGCAAAAGTTGGAAAATTCGGGAATTTCAATGAAGTGATAGGAAATAGGGGAAACTTGGGAGGGTGAGGCACGTCCTGTTGGTGGGAGAGGGGGGCGTATTTTGCAGCCTCCCCTCCCACCGACAGGACGTGCCGTAGTTCGACATAAATGGGACTCCTATCCTCCTACTAACGCATACACTAGTTGTGTAAACACACTGTTGTATTGAAGTTTAACTAGATCGCACAAGCGCTATAGAGGCCTACTATCTCGTGGAATACCTCGTCTATTTCCAAGAAGGCATCGGACGCAGAGTCAAGTGATTGAGCAAGAGCAGCAATCTATTCTTTATTCTCCTTCAGAGGAACCGCCAACTTCTTTGGATATCGACAATTTATCGGTATGGTTGATGAGCTGTGAAGCTGCTAGCGGCACACTTTTGGTTATTTATAACCAGCAAACAGGAATTTATGCAATGTCTTATTACACTACTATATACGACATAAGGGCTAGAGCCTTTCAGGTGTGTTTTGTTTTTTTTACTATTATTGTGTTCAAGCAACATAATACGCAGCCTTCGATGGAAAAATCAGAGTTGTCAGGAAGTGAGGCATGTTCGGTGGGCGGGCGAAATGCTACAGGAGGGAGAGGGAGGGGGGGGGGGAAGGTTTGATTAAAGCTTCCCCAGGACGTGCATAAGAGAGGCTATATTGCTAGAAATGCTATTCCACATGAATTTCCTTTCATTTTGGCCTATTACTATATTTCCACTCGACCACTCCTACATCCAGTATATGCATGATGTTGACGTATTTCACGCATAATTAGGGGAGAAGCTCTACTGATGGCGTACAAAATGTAGTTTTCCTTGCATAGCGTGACAAGGTACACAAAAGACCCTAGACAAAGTGTTATAGCGCGTTCATACTTCGCGATCGCGCGACTGGATCGCACAATCGCGAAGTGTCACCGCGCTCTTACTGAGTTGTTTTTATGTTAACAAGGTCTCCGTTACTGCTTCCGCCGTCGCGAAATGGTTGGGCACATTTTCTCGTGGTGCTCAAGAGGCCTCCAGCATCACCTCTGAGTGAAAGGCAACAGGTCACTTGTGCACAGGTTCTTGGAAACTGCTACTTTGGTACTTCGAGATCATAGCCGTTCAGCTATTCAAATTCTATTCAAATTACGTCGCTGTGATTCACTATCTGTTTTTCATAACAGTACCCTGTAGGCCTAATCGGGCGTCAAGCACTCTAGGATGCCAAACACTTTAGTTTTGTGGATTCTTAAGGTATAGTTTTGGGGATACTTTAGGTACGTGATCTGGTATTATTGTCCGACGTAACAAGTGTGAAGGGTAGGCCTCATGAGCAAACCTATTTTTTGAGCCACCTGCTCTGGTCAACACATTTTTACTTGTGCTCTTTATGAAGCTTTACGGCTGATGCGATGAAAATGTGAATGAGGCCTGACCAGCAGTCCGTGATTTCAAGGTCTTCATAAATGTCTTCTCATGTCTCGTCATTTTTTCAGCGTCCGATTTGTGTGGCAGTTCTGAGCTCGGAACGTCCAACCTCGAGCCGGCTATCACATTTCTCAGCCGGAGTGAGGAGATTGGTCTCGCCCTTGATGAAATGTAATCGTCGATATTTTATGAGACAACTAAGTGATATCATCAAAATCTCCGATGCAGTTGGTCAGAATTTACTTACTCATGCAACGCTTCTTTCTGTTTGACTTTCGCTTATGCTAGGTTGTAAGTGCCGAAAGAGACACTTCAGATAGTGTGCGCCTTTAATAGGCGCTTTACATTTGTTGAGCTTTCGTAGAAAGAGGAAGGGACCATTATGTTCATTTTGGGAGCGATAAACACCTGTGTGGTTCACGTTTTCAGACACATCATATCTGGTACCTTTTTTCATGTAAAAGTCACAGTTACAGAATCGGACACCGTACAGACTTACTATACACTAGATGTCGAATTATTGAAGTTACCAACTACTAATCGTAAACTAGCGAATGTCGCTGAACAGGTACGATTTATTGCGTACTATTGCGCACTTTGTAGAGCTTCTGCTTTTATTGTTATGATATTTACCGGTCAGATTCTAGGCTCGAAAGCTCAGGCCAAGGATGCAGGCTATGTATGATATGTTGTCGGAATCACGAACTTGTATGTATCAAACATGTGAAGGTTTTGCTTTCCCAGATTTCAGTGCCTTGTGTTCATCAGTTCCATCTCGTTGATACGCTTGACCCAAGTTATGTACACCTTTTGGATCACATTGATGCATTTCCACGCATCAGGTGTGATCATAGTACAGCCCTGGCACGGGTATCCTCAGCGGCGGGTCGTATTTGGTCGTTAGAGAGAGGGTGTTGTATCTGATCTGAGAATTTTTTTTGATATTTTTCCAGCTTTAACACGACTCCCTCCACTGGAACTCACTGGGCGCTACCCAAATCGTTGATAGGAAATTCAGTGGAGTAGTCGTATTAGGAGGGCAGGCGCATTTACCATTGTATACGCATCGTGAAAAACTTGTTTAGCGACGCCATGCGTTTTTCTCGTTTTAAGAGTGTGTGATGCTCGCCCCTAAGTTGGTGGCGTTTCAAGAACTGGCTATACCATAACTACAACAAACTACCCATCCCTTATCAGTTAGTTGGGATTTAGTACAGTTGTCTTGGTAATCAAATGTGGTAGGAGTTGGGTAAATAGCTTGAAGAAGTATTAGGTTGTCCGGAAAGTTCTCAGCGTTTTGGGTGTTTCACTTTAAACGATCGTAACTTTTTTAATACTCATCGGATTTAATCGAAATAGGCACCATTCGAATCAGCACACTTTTGCCAATGTGACAGCAGTCGAGAAATCCCATCAAAGTAAAAAACTGGGTGGTCGAAAATTCACGAAATCCACTAAGGCTTTTTTGCCTGGTCCTGATTGATGAAGTATTTTCCAGCAAGGGAGTTCTGAAAATGTTAGAAAAGGTGATAGTCGGTTGGCGAAAGGTCTGAAGAATATGGCGGTTGAGGTAGAACTTCAACCCCAATTCGTTCAATTTATGGATAGTGATTTGTGAAACGTGTGGGCGGGCGTTGTCATGCAAAGGAATCGGACCCTTTCTTTTGATAAGTGTTGGCTGCATCTGACAAAATTTTCGGTACATTCGTCGATTTCTTCACAGTAGGGTTCTGCTGTGATGGTTTGGCCTGGTGATAAAAAGTTATAGTGGATCACACCAGCCGATGACCACCAAGCCGTGACCAGAATCTTTTTTCGTGAGGGTTCGGCTTTGAAAATTACCTCGGTGGTTCGTCGAAATCCAACCACTGTCCGGAACGTCTCCTGTTATCATACATGACCCATTTTTCATCACAGGTGACAATTCGGCCCAAAAACAGGTCGTTTCTGCTGCGCAAAAGCAATGCAGAAGGAACCTCGAGACGTGCCGATTCCTGCCGGTCACTCCGATTGTGGGGCACCCAATTGTCGAGTTTTTTCACCTTCCCAATGCGTTCCAGACCATCTGCAACAGTGGATTTGCCAAGGCCTAGCTCTTCTGCTATCTCTCGAACTGTTTGGGATGGGTCAGCCTCCAAAATCCCCTAAAATCCTCGTCAGATATTGCTTTAGGTCGACCGCTATGAGGTTCACCTTCAGGCTGAAATCTCCAGAACGAAATTTGTTGAGCCATTGCCGCACAGTGCTTTCTCTAGCACTATTGGGCCCCCACACCTGGTTAATTTGTTGAGCTGTTTCGATTGCGGATTGCCCCAATTTATAGTCGAAGAAAAAATCGTCCGAAGTGCTCTTTTCACATGCTTGAAAAAATCTTGAAAAAAGGGGGTTTATCAAGCAATGGTGAAACGGCAATTATACCATCAGATAGCGCAAGAAATTCTCTACAGGATGTGCTACTGAGAAGCAAGGCAGAATGAGTTTTTAATCAGCAGTGAATGTACAAAAAATAGGTGCACAAAACGCTGAGAACTTTCCGGACACAACCTAATCAGGTAAATGTGGTAGGATGCTGGGAAAAGTTGGAAGGAAGTAGGTAGGATAATAGAAGGAATTCGCCTTAGTGAAGAAGTCAGTAGTATCTTCTGAAAATTTTCCCCCAGCGGTAGGACTTGCCCTGATTACAGCTCACTAGGAAATGGAAAGCGACGAGGGGAACGAAGATGCATAGACGGGGTATCGTTCTCAAAGGACATGTGTGTTGCGCAGCGCATTTATCGTCTTGGGGGCGCTTGGCGATAAAAAGGGGTAACTTCTGAACCTTGAGCCATGTTCAAGCCTTCAAAGGCGATTATTTGATTTTTTTTTTAGAAAGTCAAACCAGAATTGTTTAAGACTTTCACCTTACAACCTCGCACGCACAGTAGCACGAAAAAGATAGTATTGGAAATTCAGAAACTTTTCCGGCTAAACTCCAAACTGCGTGCCTTAATTTAAAACGTGTATGCGAGGGTATACAGTATTTTTTTCAGACATGGACTGTAGCGGCCACTCAGGTGAAGATCGAGCTGCTGCTGAGGAGATGTTCATGTCATTTTTGCAGACCTCGTCACTTTGTCCAATTTCTGAATTAACCCCATGTGTGGGTTATTTTTTTGTTTGGAGATTGGTGTCTGTAGGATATTATTAGTGTTTGGGCAAAGGTGGTGGCATGAAATGTCGGTTCCTGCTCCCGCACGGGCAACTAAGTTCCATTCTAGGGCTTGCCGCGCAAGTCATTATATAAGCCAAATAGCATACAGAAGTCTCTATGACTGTGTTTAGAAGTCTGGTATGTGCCGAATCCAGTAGATGGCTCAACATAGAATGTTTTGTATTGCAAGCTCATATCCTGGTCGGTTGCAGCGCTAGGATGGGAGTGAAGTGTTTTCAGCAAACTGACTGAGCAACTCATACAGAACGCTGTGAAAAACGAAGACTCGAAGCCGTTCGACGAACGGGGGGGGGGATAAGGGACGCTTTGCACTCCGGTTCACAAGTTTCAGTGTGGTGAGACCTGTGATCTTCTGAGAGACTGGAGCAAGTTCGTCGAGCCAACATGGGAAAACCTTTCAACTCCTGTAAGCTCACGGAATGGCTCATTAGATGGGTCGGCACGTCGACGGGAAGTAGCAAAAGTGCAAAATGTACCCCCACCGCCAAACTGCCCCGAAGGGTCTGAAAAGCTCACTGGAGCTCGAGCAGCACTCAACGAATTTCTTATGCTCCAATTTCCTTCTCATTCGAAACGTTGTATTGAGTTGTGAAAATTTTGTCTACTGTAAACATTTTAAGGTGTACGACTTCTTCCTGGCCAATCTGCATCCTTTTCTTGTGCAGTGTTCGGAAAATCATGTCCGCGAAGGAGTTTCTGTATTGTGCAAACATTCCAATTCTTCGATTCCCCAAGGTGACTTCTCCGATGAAGGCAAGCACATCGAAAAGGTAACAGAGAGTCTAAATTTTTGGATATAGCAGTCGACAGCCACACTTCTAACATGTTTTTAGCAAAGAGCAGACAGACATTGGCAATGAGGAGACAATGCGGACAGTCTCTCATCATCTTGACAATGTAATATCAACGCTTTTGCTTCCTTTTGATCCAGTGATTGAGTGGCAGTTTCAGCTCCTGTTTCCTGTGCTGGCCGGAGAGGACATGGTAGTTTGTGGCTCTGAGCAGAGGAAGAATACTGTCATCGATTTCGTCGACAAAATCAACTTTCTGAAGCCGAAAGCTCATCCGAATCATAAAGTAGTACTATGGACGAAAGATCAGGAAGTGTAAGTGACTTCTCTATTTTTTTTTGTTATAAAGTTAAATAAAATATCTG
>MU913313.1:8056-18131 GCA_036418165.1 Cooperia oncophora | reverse complement strand
GGAATCCATTGGGGGAGTCGTCATATTGTCCACTCCCTAGTTGGCGCCCTTGATCGCAGTACCGGGAATCTTCGGTCCGAAAGTAGGTAAGTTATGAGAGGAAGTGGAGCCGAAACTCTCCTTTGGGGTGACACACGCGATCTCAGCAATCCACCTGCTACGGTTGACACAAATCCTCATTTCCCAGTATTGCGACCTTCTGACAAGCTTCCGGGTTCTTGATCGTGGGGGGCACAGTCCGTCTTGATTGGCTCACGCAAATTTTCGCTTGTTCAACCTTTGATATTACTCAAGCTCCCATGCTTTTATTTTTTCACTATTTCGCCAGCAATTAATCAGAACTTAGATTTCCACTGGAAAATGACGTTTGTGTTACTCAATCTCCTTTTAGCCGAGCGATTCTTTTCCATCGTGCTTTCCAGTTAAGTTGAGCGAAATCTGATATGCTCGGAGTCCTGATTTGCGTTCTGAACATTTCCGATCGATCCGGGAAAAAAAAAAAATGTCAAGCCGTAGTTCTACTTCCAGGGCATCTCCACAGAGGGTAATGGCTTATTGCAACAGGAACTTGGTCGCTACAAGTTTGTTGTTGTGACAACGGGTTTGTACAACTAAGCGACCTCATTAAGCTTGCATTCTCATATCCGTCGCTAAGGGACTCAGCTAAACATCATGCTTATGAATGAGTCCATCGGGGGCTTGCTATCAACATTGACAGATAGTAGACGAGCGCTGGGACGTTTGTGACGGGTGGCTTGAGAAGAAGGTGTATTTGTTCAATTCTTCTCACTATTTCCATTTTTCCTACAGCGCAGAATAGACAGGAACCACTGCAGCATTCTTGGTGAGGTTCCAGAAAACTATTCCGTAAAGGACCGCTCATCCTTGTCCTCTGTATGAATCAGAACTCGTCCCGCCATTGGGGAAAATTCATGCAAAATACGACCCACTCAAAATATTCTCCTCTGGTGCGACCTCTTCTCCTCAACCTACCTACCGTTTTCCTGCCATTTTCACCATAGTTTTTTCTTTGTCCAAAAAGACCACCACAGGGGACAGACATAATTGGTAGGAATTTTTCGAGGCCATTGCGGACCTCCCTCCTGGTTCCTTCCTCTGGTATGATCGAGCTGCCAAGCGGGGAATGTGGGGAGGTGGGAGTAATTTTCCTGAATTTCTCCCAAAAGTAAATACAACCCTCCCTCTCCCAACAACGAGCAATATCCCCCTACTGTAGTGTTTTCCGTTAAACAAGAAAAAATCTACTACCAAAAAGATCTCCTCATTGACAAATATAGGTTGGAAAGAAAGTCCTGTCACTGTTGTGATTTTTTTTCTTTTTTATTTTCTAACTCAACATGAAATAAAAACTAATCAATAATATAATCGCCATTGTTAGCCACTACAGTGCTCCACCTAATGGGCAACTCAGCTATCCCCTTCTCCCAGAACTGAGGAGGCTGCGAGTCGAAGAAGTAGGCAACTTCTCGATTGATGCCATCAAATTCGCTGAAGGTTTTCTTACCTAGGAAAGCCTTGAGGGAGCGGAACAAGTAGTAGTCGGAGGGGGCTAGGTCTGGAGAATATGGTGGATGGGGAACGGTCTCCCAGCCTAGCTCCTCAATTTGGCGGTGGGTCTCTTTAGCCACATGTGTCTGGCGTTATCATGGAGGAGGTGCACCGAAGCTCGTCTCGGCCGCTTTTCTCGAAGTGCTTGCGCGGGTTTCTGGAGCGGGGCGGTGTAAACGGTAGCGCCGTTTACCGATTGCCCTGCGGGGAGCAGCTCGTGTGCAGCAATCCTTCGAATTCAGAAGCAGGCTGATGGAGGAACCTTCTTGGAGTGCAGGTTCGATCTGGGTTGCGTAGGCGGGTCTTCTCCTCGAGGGAGCCACATGGCACGACGTAGGTTGGAATCATAGAGGACCCAGCTTTCATCTCCAGTCACAATATCTTCCAGAAACTCCTTCCGGTTACGGTGTAGAAGGAGGGATCGACAGATGCTCACCCTGGCATACCGCGTGCCATCTGTTAGAGCATGAGGTATCCATCGCGTGAGGACTTTTCTGTAGCCAAGGGCCTGAAGGCGGTTTAGAGCTGTTGTATGGCTACATCCTAGCCTTGTCGCAATACTGCCGTGGTAGCCTCTGGATGAAACACGAACCAACGGTGGACAGTCCTGACGGTGGTGGTGTCCTCCCCCAATGCACAGTTGATGTTACGGGCCGCTGCCGTCGCTCCAGTGCCGCGGCGCCACTCATGGAGAAGTTTTATGATCACTCGAATGCTGCTCTAGGTGGAAACTGACATCATAAATACAACACAGGGTAAAGAACAGAGCCTTGATATACTCTTGTGAAAAGCCTCGAGAATGTTCTACAACCTTAGCATGTTACGTCATGTTCGAGCTTCGAAGATCAAAAACTGTAGGCTATCTAAAAAACACTGACAGGACTTTCTTTCCAACCTATACAACCCTCTTCTCCCCAGCGACCAAATACGGCTCCCCTCTATTTGGGAAATCTCCAGCGTTGTTGTGCCCTGAACCACCAGTTCTTCTCCTCAAAAAGTGCTTTTAAGCGGGCCTCAGCTATACATTGTGGCAAATGTAAAAACAAAAAAACTGGGAAAGTGTTATCAACCAAAAACGTTTCTCTGCAATGCAACTACGACCCATCTTCTCTTGCTGGGGATCCCGAAGGCACGTCGTGCCCTAGTCCGAAAGAGACTTCCTTCCCCCTTCCAGGCAGAGCATATTCAGCAAAAGTTTGAAAAATCTTGTCTGACCAAATACAATCCCTCTCCTCCCTAGGGTCCAAGTGCGACCTTCCCCAGATATGAGTGGATTTCCGTGGTGAACATTGATTCCTGGGCTAGACGGAAGTATATTGTGAACCTTACTTTCTTCTTATCCGCTCACAACTCTGTAGGATACAAACAAACCATTCATTAAAGTTGTTTTCGTAAAAAAGGTTTTTTCATGAAAGCAGCTGCAGTGCATTTATAGTTGACACTCGCGGAATGCTTTCCAGTTACCAATGTGGTGCTGAGTAATGAAGAGTTCGCGATAAACGACCACCCAACTGATTGTTTTTTTTCAGAAAGGCCCACCGCGATCGCCACAGACGAAGCGGGTTTCCTTGGCTGCCGGGGGAGACAAAGCCATTTTTCCACATAAAAATCGGAAAGTGCATGTCACAAAGGTGAGCTTTCAGCATACGCTTTTACCTTGTGATTTGTGGTCTTTGGAATCAGTATTTTTGATTTAAGTAATATTTCAACAGAGATGGATTTTACAGATAGATTAGCAATAGAAAAGAGTAAATGAGGAAACAATGGATAAAAGTAAAATCTACTTACCGGGAAGACCCAACTCATCATGAAACTCTGAATAGAGACCTAGATCTGTCGATAGGGTCCTTCCCAAATTTGGCTGGAAACTGGTCTACAGGGCGCCTGCAGCATGGATGCTCGATGTTCTTATGTAAAACAGATGGATATCCGTATTCAAAAGGTCGTACCCCTAGGCAAGGTTTTGGCGAATCCGCGACCATAGCCAGAACTTAAAGACAGCTCCCGCGATAAAAGTCTCATGGATAGCTGCTTTCCAATTATGAAACAGTAGCTGATAAGTAATCTCCCAAAGAAGAAAACAGGCAAGAAGCGTCCTCCAGAACAACATAAACAAAATCGCTCCCTCACAGTCACACTCCCTGCGGTCTCTGTGCAGCCCCTAGCTCACAAGTCTCTCTATCACATCTCGCAGTAGTTGATATCATCCAGTGCAAAAGAAAATACAAAAAGAAAACAACAAAAACGCAGAGGAAAACTCTTGGAAGGAAAAAGGAATTTTATCAACGCGGTGTCTGAATTTGGGATTACGGTAGCGCACGTTTTGTGCGTCGAGGTTTTGCATCACGAAAATTGCGTCACTCGTGCTTTTTACGCGTTTCACCTCGCGAAATGAGTTGAATTGAATGTATATACCTCCAATGAGTAAACTGTAATAAAGGGGAGCAGAATTATCCATGGGCATTAGCAATGCCCGCCGCCCCAACTAAGAACAACTGAGTGGCCTCCGTCGGAGGACATCTAGCAAGTAAGGCGGTCCAAACTGAGCAGGCGTTAGAACTAGAACTTACAGCGGCTGTAGCTCGCTTCTCGCTCGCTGTGCAGACGAATAGAGTGGGACAGTCTCTAGCTTGGGGGCTGTACTACTTGCACAAGGAAGGACGACCATGTACTACTCGAGCGCGGGGGCTGTCTTTAAGGAAATTTCACTGGAAGGCATGGGATTATTTAAACTGATTCTCATCGCGCAATTGTCTCTGTTACTTAAAACGAATTTTATGGGGTCGAAGAACAAAGGTCTGAAGGGGAAGGAAAGTGGGCATAAGGCTAGCAGACGAATTATGAACTGTGATTACCCAGTTTGCAATGAAATTAAGCGGCACTGTCGAAACAATCTTTGCAGGCGCAGAGGCGTAATCTTCATCAAGGGTGGCTAGTCGCATTGCAACTATCCTCTGTATGATGGCTGTCATGTCAAGTACTTGATCTGCGCTCGTTTATGCAGTGCTGCTTAGAAAAAACTTCGAAAAATCGGAATAGTGCTTACATAGGTAATCAAGCAATTCGTGCATTGACGAGGACCGAGCCCATGTATTACTTCCCTGTGGAGAGACTTACACTGCGCTACAGCTTATCTTCTGTTCCTCCAAAGCAGCCCCCTCGACTGCCCGCGCGTATCAACTGGCGCTATTTGGAGCAACCAACCTCGCCGTTTGAGCTTTTGTGCTGTGCGCTCCTTAACCGGGGTACTTTTTCAGTATCTGTACTTACTAACTAATGAATGAGCGGTGCTATAGCCTAGGCTAACTGTAATTCGTACGAAAGTCGCGGAAATAAGTAATGAAGTAACCGACACGACACAACGAGGGTTATTTAAAGGCACAGTTCGCGACCGCAAATTGCGGGAAACGGAACTCAAATAGGCACAAAAAAGTGCTAAGTATCTGATTAGCGGAGAAAAGCAGCAGAAAAAGCAGTCCGAAATGTTATAGAGAAAGATAACATAGTGGCTACTAGCTAGTAGCTAGCAGCCGGTGAGGGTCGGCATGGGCCTAAGGGGTGTCCATGGGCCTAATTAGTCAGCTTCTAGCGGAGTTCTTGCTTTTTCACATTTTGAAAGTAGCGCAGCCTCAGACCGCATTCGATTGTCCGGACACATTGAGAAGTCATAGCCTTATTTTATCGGCGGAAAGTGCCTTAATTGGCTGAGCAGTTAACTATGTTAACCTAACAAGTTAGCCGTCCCTTCTCCTTGCATGCGTCAAAAGGTGCGAAAGGGCTAGCTGTCAATTAATTTGCAGCCATTCGACATTTGCATCAAATTGAAAAACTCGATAAATGCCCGGTAAGTGGGGCTGCACGCTTGACCAAAAGCCATTGGCATCATAGCCTCCAAGGGTGGCTTTCTCAGCATCAGCGAAGCTTTTCTTATTAGTTTCTTATAGGTAATTCAAGTGACCGTACATAAAAGAATGGCTGGACTGGAATTAGGCTAGAAATCATTTTCAAGAGCGAAAACCTGTACCCAGCAAAGATTATGTGGACTGCTAGTGGTTCAAAGGCATAAAGGCACGATAATTTAATAATTTGGTTACTCGGTCGAACTGGTCAGCAGGGGTCTTCATATATGAGTGGCGGGCGAAAATGGTAAAAGGCACTAACAAGCGCATCACAGGGCTGACAGAAACAGCCTCGCTTTCTACATCTTTCTTCATGACTCACGAAGTAATTTTGGACGAGTTTCCCGTAGGCATCGTGCCATCACCGACGACGGTAGATACGGCTGCATATCTGCTCATACACTCCTTATCCCTGAGTCAGAGGTAGCATTTGCAAGGTTTGCACAGAGCACGTTACTCGTGGACATTTCAGTCTGAAATAATCTATAATCCTGTACAGTGTTAGGTAAAGGGCATGACCGCCCATTATCGTCAAAATGAAATATTTCTATCAAAAGCTACAGCCAACGGCCAGTCTACGATTTGAACGTGCGCGGCCACCCAACATTCTGAGCGACTTTCGAGTCATATTCATAGACACACCGCAGCCGCCTTCATTCCAATCCCTTCGACTTCATAAGCTGCTACTTCGTAAATGAAGCGATACGGGCATCAGGATGGGTCGTACAATTGTGGGCGGGCTGACGCGGTGAGCGTCCGGGTCAGTATGTTGCAGCTTAAACAGGGCGCTATGAGGGTACCATCCTTGTGAAAATTGGGCTCAGGGACCCGAATATCATGCTCCTGCTCAACGTACTTTATCCTAACTTGTCTCAGCGTCTTCGTCTTCATCTTTATCGTGTGCCATCTGCCCTTTTGATAAATGGTTATTGCGCGATGGGCCGGTGGCGAAGATTCACCCCAATGACGTGCTCACAGGGGAGGAAGAGAACAATATCAAAGAACTGTCTAAAACCACTTTATAGGAAACCCTCTCAGCAATAATAATTCAAAGTCAATAAAGCGACGGACAAATTCCAACCAGTAGAGAATCTTGACGCGAAGGTAGCTTCAATCCTGACCGGCTTCTCAGAAGTCGTCCTGTTTTTCGCCAAAGTTCTGATTTGGTAAGTTTGCTGCCGGCCGGCAGCCCTGCGAAAATCACCAACATAACAATCACATTATCAGACCTTGCCATCAAAATGCGCGCTGTAGCTTTTTCATGTTACTTCGCGTAGCTTTTGAGAGGGACCTTGATCGGTATTGCGGCAGCATTCCAATGGGTCCATATCGCACAGGATTTCCTTCAGAAACAAACGCCAAATTCAAAAAACTGACAGAAAAAGGGACCCTTTTGGGGCATTTTTTTGCACTGCTCTATACACTTCGAACTTTTTTGCGAATCATTTAGTGATATGAAGCCTCGCAACTATGGAACCGGTGGAATCCATCATTCGTAACTTGTTGTGTATGGCTTTCTCTTCGGCCATAATTCGCAAAGAACCATGCGGAAGCAGCATCAACGCAAAAAGCAGTCAGGCCGGGTTGTCCACAGCTATCGCATTTTACTGGCTTACTAAGTTCCATGTTGAAAGTATCCGTTTGGAGGTGAAGAGCCGAACAGGCAAGCTTGAACGGGGAGCTGCCATTGATGCAATCGGCGTTCGCAATGGGAGAATTAGCAGAAGACTTCAATCGCGAGTTGTAACAGATGCACTCACACTGAAGGCATTTTGGCTGAAACGACATCGGAATCCGATATCTGACTGCCGAGAAGCACGAATGCCTGCGGCGCTTTTTACTTTGAACGAGAGGGTTCATTTTCATGCTTGTTACTAAACCACCAGTCCCTGTTAAAGATACAGTTTCACAGAGATAAGACCTATGTACAGGACGCCAGCAGTCTTCTACAGGAAACATCGCTGTCATCGCACAATTACCAAAATGGCCACCAAGTCGGACTGTACCCGCTTGCCCGCCATCGCTCGATCTACGACCGTTCTTGCACATACGATGACTTCCGATGGGGTTTTTTTATGGATGGGTCGTCTGCTCTTTGACAGTTATCGGCTGTAGCCACGGCAACAACCAGTACAAACATCTTGATCCTCCTTTCCTCAGCGTGAATGCAGGTGGCTAATCTGACAATGTTAGTACTCTTTGGCATCCAAATAGACTCAATTTCTGACCTCGAATGAAAAAAAACAGTTTGCGCAATTCATTATACACCCAGTTTGTCGCGGCGTTCTCCTTGTCAGTTATCGGCTGCAGCCACAGCAACAACCAGTACAGACACCTTGATCCTCCTTCCCTCAGCGCGTAGTGAGGCTAATCTTGATAATGTACGTACCTTTTTGGAACCGAAATAGACTCACTTTCTGGCCTCAATGGGGAAAAAACGATTCCGCAACATCCTATACAATTGATATCGTCCCAGTTTGGTGGGGCGGTGTCTGAAGGCGTTGAATGAGCCCACTCACGGTGTTTTCTGCCACTGACTGTTTTCTACATGAACCGGCTAACATTGGTAGAAGCGTTGGCGCGGGTAGGCCATGCAGCGCTCCTTGACACCGCCCTGTCATATTGCGACGGCATCAATTATGCGTATGTAGGTCGTTCATCTGCTTTAATTCCCAACCAGAAGGATTTATTCAAGTGCTCTTCTCTCCCGACAAGATACGTTTGATGTCATTCCACTCTAAACCCCTCAAGGTCACTTGTACTTTGCCTTGTTGGGAATTAGCCTCAGGCTAAAGTAGATTAGCTTTTCTTCTCTCACAATTGTTTGCCCGAAGCAGAGCCACGTCTGGCAGTCAAACAGCTTTGTTTGTTTCATTTTTTTCGCTACCCCATGGGAACTTTTTTGAGTCCTCTCGAAAATTTCTTAGCTGTGGGCTCACTTGCTACAGTACTACTCATTTGTTTTGCTGACACTTCACAAGCATGCCGAGCGCACGTTAAACAAATTCATCTATTTTTTACTTTGTACAGCTGTCATGTCTTAACTTTTCAACGGAATGCAGTACTTGTCCTTCGCAGCATTCCCAGTCGACTGGCGCCCATCACATTTCCAATTTCTCGTTGCTTCTACAAATTTGTCAAATGACAATCTATTTCTCTTCGCTACAGTATGCCTCCAGTTTCAGTGCCAAAAGCTGCTCTGATCAGGCGGTCAGGGCCGTTATTGTTGCGACCCCAAATCTTGCATTTCTTAAATTCTTGGGAACATCTGATCAAGGTATCAGAACCGGCTCTCCCGCTACTGCGCTTCCGCCTGTCAATCTGGCTGCTGTTTTCTTTGGCCCGTTGGAGGCTAACTTAGATCTAAATTGTAGTCTTTACTGCGCTATTCAATGGATAAAGGATGTTGGGCGATTGCGGGAATCGTCTCTGATAACACCATATCGAAAAGACCCGAATAGAGCGGGTTCGTATCAAAGGCCGTCCCATTCGACTTTCATTCCTCTGCAAATCCATCAGGTGATCTTTAATATATTTTTCAGTTCCCGGACGGGGGATTCCTTTGAACACGCTTAACGGGAAAGGTGGTCCAGTCCACAGTCCCAGAGATCACCCAGTTTTCCGACTGCGAAGTGAGCGGCAAGGCTGCTGAAACCATTAATACCCTCCGAAACGCCACCCATCAGCAGCGACGCCACCCATCTTGAAAGCCATATTGTTCGTATGCTTTTCGCTCATGCTACAGGCCTCTCACCTGCGATCTTGTTGTTGCCCGATGCTGCAAGCCAGTTGGGAAGAGGAGGGGCTCAGATGGGGTTTTGGTAAGCCTTGATTGCATTTTTCTTTACTGGTCAACCAGTTCACATTTACAGATTCATATTTGAGCCCCTTCGCCAAATGCGTCTTAGAGTCTACTGAAAAGCCCTTTCTCAGTGCCCAAGTCAGTGTTCAACTTCATAGAGATACACATGACTTGGCGAGTTTGAGGAAGGACATGAAGCTGACCTCACGTCTGTTGAACCGGCGAGACATTGTTCGCACACCTTCCCTCCGTTATTCACGTCAAGCATGAATGGGAGCATGCTTTCATAGAAAAAACCTCCGTTAATTCGATCGGAGGGAAGCACAGCAATTATGGAAGATGGGTTTGCTATAGGCGTCCGAGCTCGCACTAAACGATATAACTTTCATTTCTAGCGGCCACTACCACCTATGTCAACCTTCCCTGGTTGGCATTTATTCTCAACAGTTATTCAAGAAAGTTATGGAACAACCTCATCCCATATGTACTGCCGTTTCCTCCGAACTTTTGATTCACTTGAAATTTTCCCAGGTTCCGAGGTTCTTGTGATCTAGCTCGCAGTAGAAAGTCTAATTCTAACACGCAGGCGACAATGCGTCCAATAAGCACATATTGGCAAGTAAGACATAGGTCTTATGGGGTCTGGAATCCATGCAGTTGTTTCTTTGTGCGGTTAGACAGCGTTCAGACTTCACGATCGAAGCACCACCGTCGCGAAGTTTGAACGCTGCCTTCCTTACTAGCGAACTGAGCTAAAGTGCTTTTCCGAGGTTAAAAAGCTCATTTTTGGAAGTTTAACACATTA
>MU913312.1:13740-30506 GCA_036418165.1 Cooperia oncophora | reverse complement strand
TAGAGTGAAACACCCAAAACGCTGAGAACTTTCCGGACAACCTAATATTTCGACCTGAAGTGAATAGTTGCAATTCATGGCAGCGCCCTATGAGCCTTTTCTTCACTGGCGACCGCAGTTTGACTGCGTGCAAACCAGTTCTAGTCGTAGAGAGACCAAGACATAAACATGCCCCCCCCCACCTCACCTCAACAATTCTAAAGAAGGCTGGGTACGTGGCGCACCCTATGCCTCCAAGGCTCATTCTAGTTACACCTCCATATTGTTAGCTGCATCAATCACAGTAACTTTCTCTATTGTGTAGTGGATAATGTGACTCAAGGAAAGATTGAGCTTGTTCTTGGGGTTCAGGAAAATGAGAAAATTAGTTTCATTCTATTTTTGGTAAGGGTGGGAAGGAATCACTACCACACGCGCATGGACCGTATTTCGTAATAAGGTACAATTCCCCAATTGCCGGATAGGCGGGGACTCGTAACCATTCTTCCTGACCGTATCAGAAGGAGGTGCACCAGTAGTAGGAAAGATTTAGTAGTTGTAATCTGCCCCATTTCTGTGCCCACCCAACCATCGCAGAAATTGTCTTCAAGTGAACTTATCCTTCATCGCCACAAGTTTCATTACGCCCGTACGTTTACGTTTACCTTAGATCTGACTGGACAAAACCAATATTTGGGAGTGGTTGGACTTGCAAATCACTGTATACACTAAATAAGCCCTAATGCGCTAGTGACACTTATAGTGTGAGCCGAATGCATGGCTCATAATAAAGACATCTGTGTCAGATCACTTGGGCGCTGGTGCGATTGCCGCGCACGCTAATCCGCCGCACCGCCGGGAAACTCGGATTTCCTGACATGCAACGGTGAACAGTGTCAGCAGTTGCGAAAATATGCACAAACCTGAGTGTAGATAGAGTTTCATCGTAGTTGATGTCTGCTGGAGAAATGGCAGCGATCTAGGTAGATCACATTTATAAAACAAATAAAACTTTTTGAAGACAAATAGATACATAAATTTAGAACGTATGTTGAATTCCATGCTAAATTTGAACCGAAACTCTGAGTGTTTAGGCCCAGCCGTAATAAGAGAAAAAATCGCACAGTTACTTAGTCGATCACGAGAATTAAGGGCAGCGGCATTCGTGGTCGCCGTAAAATCGGCGCTGCGAGAAACGGGACATGTCGGCCGCGAACATTAGGCGATACTAATTACTCACTTTCAAACACGATGGCTAATCGTGGACTAGCATATAAGTGGGCTCGCCGAGCGGCACTTCCCCTAGCTATCCGACCATAGCTCCCGTGAACTACTTGCGCGTCAACGCATTTCAGGGTGTTTGTGGGGATGCCGGCGCCACTTGCAAGATGCCTCTTTTGCAATGCACTCGTAAATCGGATCTGATCTCCTGGCCCCCATACTGACAGAAAAGGCTGTTTTCCAATAGTCCTTTCTTCCTGTTTTTGGCTGATTGTACACGTTAGAATTTTTCTAAATGTGAAATCTACTAAGTTTAAATGATGGACAAAATTGGATGAACAAAATGCAGGATACATAATCCATTCTGAATACATGGCGTAACAACTTTATCTTCATAATCGTTTTTGGCTGTTCGCCATCCGAGAGCGTTCTTCCAGAGTGCCGGGTCGCGATAACGCAGGTCTAACATTTAGTTGTGGTAAGCTGAGTTAAGGAGATTGCGCACGACTACAAGCTTATAGGGCACTGTCCGCGGCGAATGGTGAGTCGACAATGAGTGGTCTGGCGGGTGATTTTCTTCGCACCCCGCCCCCCCCCTCTCCATTCTTGGCACACGAGAAAAAACAATTCGAGACTTGAAAGAATACTCGCGCAAAAGTGGTTAGACAGTAGGACAGTTCAGGAAAGCGAATTTTCAGGAGAGAACGGGAAGGGGTCTCCGTGTCAGAGGAGTGTCGAGTGGGATCTTGCTACATTTCTCTCAATTCTCCACAACGCAAGGACCGTGCCCCTGGCTCGTCATAAGAAGGGCCATAGTGACTGTGAGCCGCCCAAGATCCTCCCGCCCCCATCTGATCATCGCGCAACGTGTAGATGTAGCTGAGAAAATAGACTCACCTGAATTTTCTTTCCCTTACTACTTTGCTGCTCATGTAGTGCTTTGATCACTCGACCGAGAGTAGACAGTGACTGGTTGATAACGATTCCTTCCTTCATTCGGTCCCCTTCAGTACCAGCGTCTCGTTGGCGTTCGCTGAAATAACCCAACCGTGGTCCAAAAACTCACATAGTGTGGCTTTTGCTCCACACTCCCTACACGGACCACAGACTTCCGAAGTCTCTTCCAAGAGATACTGAGGGCATCGAACCCTAACTGACTGACTGAACTCGATAGGCATCAGACTCTCTTCACTAATCAGGGAGGGGAAGCTGTAGGGGCAAACGCACCAAGCTCGGGGATCAAATCATGGATCGAATTCCGCCCGTATCAACAAAACCTTTCAACAGCAGAGAGCCGGTCGATCGGCATCAGACTCTCTTGGAAGGATAAAACAATGCTTGCACCTCCCACTAGCGAACTCCCATTCAAATTCCACTTCGATCTTCAATAGTTGTCGATAAAGCTGGGTAATTTATCCTTTTACCTAATAATCGACCAAAATCAGTAGGGTGGCGAACCACAGATCAGTACCTGCGACTGATCCCACATTGTAGTCAGACTGGCACATTGTGAGTGTTAACTCCTTTCTTTATGTGGAGCAGTTGTCTTGAAGGTCAATCTTGGTTCATCCCTTTCTAGGGGTGATTTGGTCCAAACCACAGTTTGCAAGAGCTTCTTTAGCGTTTTCCTTTGGAAGCTCCGTT
Organism: Cooperia oncophora; assembly: GCA_036418165.1. Classification (NCBI taxonomy): domain Eukaryota; kingdom Metazoa; phylum Nematoda; class Chromadorea; order Rhabditida; family Trichostrongylidae; genus Cooperia; species Cooperia oncophora. The sequence goes on along the minus strand of MU913312.1, from coordinate 27,662 downwards.
GTTCGGACGAGATTCGATCGAAACATGACCACTGGACCAGGTGAATGGTGGACCGCGCCGCCTACCACGATACCAACCTTTTCTTAAACGGATACAACACCACAGCGACAAGGAAAATGATTAGCAATCCCCCCCCCCACCCTTAGGAGAAAGTGGCGGTATGTAGCCCATCAGGGAATGCCATGGTGATACATGACCCTGAATGACAAACTAACTTTGCAGTTCTCTCCTAACACCTCTGTTTCCAAACAAACCTTCCGGCAAGGTCCACAAGGTTGATTTCTGATTTCTTCGTTGTAGCTCCACCACTGGATTTTGACGACTTCTGCACAAACAGCAGCTTTCACGATGGTGTGCGCTCTAAAAGAAAACACCACATTTTCCATCATGGCCTAATGGCTAGAGGCGATAAAACGATTGCAGTACAGCACTAGTTCGAACCAGGGCACAGCGTTCGATGGGATTCCCTATGGGGGGGGGGTGGTGTCGTATGAGGCCGCCAAAAGGGGGGGTCGTATTTTGGCTGGGAAAAATTTATTTTTATAGTTCATTTTTCTCGCTTCGCGGACGTTTTGGAGGGGAGGGGGGGTCGATTTGCTCATTATGGAGGGGGGGGCGTATTCGCTAGGAGTTACGTGGTTCACTTCATGAGTTTTATGAATTTTCTGTGTTATAGGTACTATGTACGCCCGTACGATGTACGTCGCATGCCTACTACATACCCCCGCTCGACAACTTTTTCGCCGAGTATAAACCACAACCACAGTCAGCCAATCCAGTGTCATTCATGAAAAAGTCGTCGAGCGGGGGGTATGTAGTAAGCATGCGACGTACATCGTACGAGCATGGGGGGGGGGTCGTAAAAAGCTCGACCAAAATCCCCATCGGCAGTGCTGTGCCCGTGGTTCGAACCTTGTTTCGCTCCGAACCTGACTGAGTATTCGGTCACTGGTATCAGACACATTCACCTGGCTGCGCTTACCTAGTCACCCATTTGTTTGCACTGAGTGACTACAAGGTAGGAACCCTCTATGACCATGAGTTGGACCGCTGTAGCCAACAACCTTATCATCCTTACCGACTACTCGTAGCGTTCATATTCGTAGCGGCGATTGTTCGATTCTTCGTGCCCTGTTCGATTTTAGCTTCGATTTCTTTGTACGAGTTCACTGGTGCACTTGACAAATTCTCCACTGTAATGATATCTTGAAAAAACTTTCCACGATACTGGAACAGGTGGAACATTCGGATGAGGCTCACAACAACTATGCTTCCCTTTGGCGCACCTTCTTTCTAACTGGTGTAGGAGGAGGAGCGGCGCACCATTCAAGACTTAAAGGCAGTTGGCACGATGGTTTCCTACTTAGCCTAAAATGCTAGTAGGGCGCTGTATAGTGGGGAAATGGCGAAAGAACGGAGTGAAACGGTCAAAATCCTGCGAAGAAAAAGCCTCCGTTCTCAGTGACTTGTAAATCGATTTCGGACGAGTTTCCCGTAGGCATCTTACCAATCACCGCTACCGAAGATACGGCTGCATATGTGTACCCATGTATGCATGCAGCATCACGGCCGCTTCATACCAATCCCTTCGCTTCATAATTTGCTTAGCAAATGAATGAATACGAGCGTCAGGAACGGTCGTCCATTTGTGGGCGTGGCGGGCGTTTGGGACGTAAAGTTGTGGCTTGATAGGGCCCTTATAAGGGCACCTTCCTCGGGGAAACCGCTATGCAGCGCCTGCCCAGGGTCGCGGAATTCTATCCTGCCAGGAGTATTGATCCTAGTCGTCTTGGGGGATTTATCGTGCCAACTGCCTTTAATGGTTACTGGTCTCCACATCTCCAGTATCAACATAAGCTACTCACCATAAAATCCAGTTTTTGGATGTTCACGCAATTTTAGTCCTCCTTTTGGTGGTTCCTTGTTTGAGAGCAGGTCTCGAATCTGAGCAAATCATTTTTGGTTAGGAAATTTGACCCAGATCAAATGATAAGCATACCTTTTCGCAATAGATTTCAAACATGGAAATGAACACCTCGTAAGAGCCGCTTTTCTTACCATTCTCCTTTTTAGCTTCGATCTCTTTGAATAGCTCTTCACAAAATGTCGGCACAATACCTCGAAATTACCGATTTCAAAATTTATTAAGTCATACCGTACATACTTGCGCGGGTAGGATGAACGAGGTGCTACTATAGCTGGGAGGAGCCGCGCATTTTCGCGATTGGCTGCCCTCGTCTGTGCCTTGTGACCAGGGCACGCCATCGCGCGGTGATAAATTCCTGCAAAATACGGCCTTCCTAATTCTATCCCTGATACGACCCCCCCCATCCTTCTATCACTTTCCTAAATTCTCTCAACTTCCTACCACTCTTTCCAGTTTTTTCGGTATTTCCCCGAAATTTTTCCTACTTTTTTCCCCACAAATTTTGCTTTCGAGCGAAGAGGGTAGGGGGAAGGTCGTCCAACTACTAGTTTCAGCTATCACAAATTGCAGTTGTAAAGAACAGCGGCGGGGGGGCACCCTCGCGGTCAAATACGACCCCCCCCCCTTGTGATTATCAAAACGATTAGCGCTGCCTGCTTGTCACCGTGGCCAAAAACTAAAAAAAAAAAAAAAAACCCCCCGTTCCTTCTTCTCAAGGACGCGTTGGAAAAAGTTGCAGATGATTCTGGGTCACCCAGCCGGTGTCAGAGAGCAGAGTTGCAGGGCTCTTCCCTAGCGCGCTCCAGGGCTCATCGTTTCAACAACCCCACCTTCTCTCCATCGCTACTACCCCTTCTGCAGCTTGACCGGTTACCTTTCTTCTTTTCTAACTTTTCCTGAAAAAACAAGCAGGAAAAAGGGAGAGAAGGTGGGTGAACAACTCTGATCAACTGTCACAGGTAGTCTTAGCGCTCCGCTGGTAGGCAGGAAGAGGGGGGGGGTACCTGAAACGGGGAAATCCTCATGACAAAATACGATAGCCCTCTTCCCAGCGAGAAAATACGACTCCCTTGGTTGTGATTTGCACAACGGATGATGTGCCTTCTTCTCGACTACCAATTAATCTGATTAACTGGCTGCATCATACTAGGCTATTATATTCAGAACAAGAGCAGCAGGGCATACCGGGAATGCTCAAGGGCCAGTAGGAGACACGCGCGGCTGCGGCGCGGTTGTTACAACAATGCGCCGAGTGCATCACATCGCCATAGCTCTACGGCAAAAGCTACAGTATCATCATGAGCAGTAACTATAATGTCACCTTTGTTGCCTTTGAATCCGACAATTGAGTAACTTTTGCCACTCCCTGTTTGTCCATAGGCGAACAGTGAGCAGTTATAACCGGCCCATGCATTTTCCAGAATACCTTTTCCAAGGTCGTCGAACACGCGCTTCTAAAAAATGAAAGAATGAATATCTTCCATGCCCCTCTCTTTGCTTGACTCCCCTCTTCCACTTTTATTTTTTCTTTCTCAATTTCTTTCTCACTCAGGTGTGAAGCGTTACTTCAAAGTCGCGGCATCGCGCGCTCAGCTGAGCATTACTTAGTTCAGGCACGGGGAAAGCTAGTCGACTTGAGAAGACGCAGACATGGAGGGAGTTGAGAGAGTCGATGCGCAGAAGCGCTGCTACGTAGAGTGGGTTGGGTCCTGGCGCGAACCTTGCGTACGTCACTCATTTTACAACGTCTGTTTGGCCGCATTCGCTTCAACTCGGAAGTAACGCTCTACACCCTTCTCATTCGCTTTCTTTGGCTCATACCTGGTCGGCATATCGGCTACTTTCCGGTGATAAGTAGCCATCCTTTTCGGTGGTGAATCCATCATGTGACCAATACGAATGATCAAATGTGAACCATTTCTCATCAGATGGATTGTTGGGGTCCCTAAAACTCCATAATTGAGTTTCAAACTTCTCATTATCCATTCCAATCAGTTCTCTGTATAATCAAAATACAAAGAAAAAATATAACCCAAAAATGGTAAAATGGAAAACATAATGATATATAATGGTGTGAAAATGGAGAGCTTCTGACGTTCTCTGGGACGGGTATTCAGAGTCCTCGTGGTCCAAAACTCTAGAATATAACGTGAGGCAGGCCCCGTGATATTAGGGCTACAAGATGGCTCACAGCGACGCACAAGAGGCTTTTTCTCACCTGCATATCAGAGGCAAAGAATCAGTCGCCAATTGGCCACAGTAATGGCCCAATTTGTCAGAGTCTTTACCATAAGGCGGTTCTTAGGGGTGCCAAAAGTGGCCCGAAAGGAGTCTGGAATTTGTCCCGTAAACACATGTAAGTTTATGGGCCAAGCGCCTCTCGATTTCCTGATAGAAGAGTGGCAAGCTCGGTAATAAAAACAAGTCACCGCAGCTGCATCACCAGTGTTGATTGTACCAGAATAGTCTTTCCAGTGAAAGTGCAGTCCGTTTTGGTGGAGGCATTTTGGAGATCTCCTTCGATAACTGTTGACGTCTCCTGCAGAGATCTGAGGACAGGGATAGCCGAGTGATCAAGAGTGTATCACTCAAATGGTTCACAACCCTGAGTCCGATTTCGATCGCCTGCCGGCGCACAAACCTGCCTTGACAAAATTGCAGAAATGGGGATCGAATACCAGGTCAGGGCCCCAGAGTTGGACAGAGCCGCTGAATAGGAGCGAATACCCCGTTACAGCAAACAACTTATGCAACTCGCACGAAAGTGTCACGTGACTTCTGGGGTCAGTATGCGAGAGGCTACCGAGGGCGTGAGAACGACCCTCGGCCAAGAAGCTGGTAATTCGAATTGGGACCCTTGTAAACGAGGCGTCGTCTTAACCGAACGTGAGAGTCGAGGGTTGAGGACCCCATAAAGACGGAGGAAATATTCCAGTCACTAATGCCTTCAGGACACGACGATGGAAGCGGTGCACACAGAACCCAGCCGAGATTGGGAGAAAAGGCGTAAAACCGCTCTACAATAGGAGCAAAACATCATACGGAATGCGTTGGCCATAGCGGCGCGACAGAATCTTCCTCACAACAGACAGACGCTCCGTCTGATAAAACATGACTACGTGAACAGAAATCAGTTATCGGATCGTGGGATGCAGAAACGAGGCGTTACTGGACGCGTAATGAACGTGTACGCACGCACAAATCCGGTAGCCCCGAGCGGGAACAGGTATAAGTTCTGCCGACCCTGGACAGAGGCATAAAGATGAGGTTCGCAGGAAGATGACTTAACCTCACCAGGCTGGGGAGCGTGAATGGCCAATGTGGGATAATTGAGAGAAAGGGGTCCTAAAAGGCGGTGCCAAGGTCAAAGGAAGAGGGGGCAAAAGACGCTGAAGGCGAGAACGGAAGTATGACGGCTAGCCACAGCCCACGACTTAGCAATCTGCAGCACCTTCTTCGCGAAAAGGAGGACCCAAAAGGTAACCTACAGCAGTGGAGGGAGACAAACGGAAATCGACCATGTCCTGGTCAGAAGATCGTCTCTCAAAACCATCAAGGATATCAAGGTACTGCCTGGGGAAGAGCTGGGCCCTCAGCACAGGCCTCTCCTGGCAGACATGCACTAGATCGCCCAAAAGAGAAGGTGAAAACAGACGCGGAAGAATTCGTAGTAGAAAACGCACAAGGTAGAAAAAGATAGCTTCGGCAGGAAAATACTGGAGGCTGTGCTCCCAGACCCACATGGGCCAGTCCAGGACACCTGGACCACGCAAATCCGAGGTCATCCTACAGTGTGCCAAGGAAGTCCTGGGAAGAGACGCGCGGTGGCATCAGAGGAGACAAGGTAGCCTGGTTCTGGAACGAGGAAGTCCAGGGGATCGTCAAGCAGAAGAAGGAAGCATATAAACGCTGGCAAAAGACAAGGAGCCCAGAAGACTACGCTGCCTACAAAGAGCTGCAAGCGACTCGCTAAGGCAGCCGTTGCTAAGGCCAAGAATACGGAAATGGACGCCCTGTACGACAAGCTGGAAGGCCGAGAAAGGGGACAAAGTTCGTTCTTCCGCCGGCTAAAAGCTCGGCATGGCGCGGTTCAGGACATCAGGGATATAAAGACTGTGAAGAGCAGCAACGGGGCCATTCTCAGGAAACCAGCCGAAGTCAGAAAGAGGTGGGAAGAATACTTCGAGGGACTACTGAACGAAGAATTCCCCGCAAGGACAGCCCACAGATAAAGGAAACGGCAGACCCCATCACTCCCTGGACGGAGGAGAATGGAGTTGGGAAAGCAAGTGGTCCCAGCACGGGGTACCGAGTAGAGCAAGTGGAAAGCCCTGGAGGCGCTTGCAGTGAGTTGGCTAACAGACTTCCTAAACGTATGCCGCAGATGCCGTGGAGGAGGCAAGCGAAATCGTTCCCATCCTTCACAACGGAAAGGGGACGCCACGGAGTGCTCCAACTACCGCGGGCATCAAGTTGACTCCTCATACCATGAAGCTGTACGAGCGCCTGGTCAACACTAGGCTGAGGGAACTTGTCCCTATCTCGCAGGAACAGTTCGGCTTCATGCCCGAGAGGATCCACCACCGATTGCCATATCGCGGAGACATGCTATGGAGAAGTACGAGAGAAGCGGCGACCCGTGCTACTGTAGACTTCCTGAAGCCTTGAGAAGGCAATCTATCCCCTTGCCTTGGCCTGTACTCTGGAGAGCGCTCAGAGAACGTAACGTTCCGGAGCACCTGATCTCCATAGTGAAGGATATGTACGATGGGGCTAAAGCAGCTGTACGCACCCCTCACGGCTTGACAAAGGAGGTAAACATTACGGTTGGGGTACACCAAGGGTCAGCCCTCAGCCCGTTCCTCTTCCTCCTGACTCTACCGATGTCATGGGGAAAAAAAACTCAATAGAGAGACCACTGAAAAACCGATGCCTCTACGCTGGCGCCATCGCCCTTGACGCGGACCCAGCAAGGAGGAACTCCAGGACAAGGTGCAGCGGTGGCATGTGCTCGCTGAGAATGGACTCCGGCTGAACGTGAAGAAGACCAAGTTCCTGAGCTCCGAAGAGTGTACCGAACCCATCGTAGACCGTCACGGCGAGAGCATCGAAAGGGTCGAGGACTTCCAGTACCGCGTCGCGGAAGCAATCGTAGCGAGCTGATGGGCAGCGTGGACCAGGCGTGAAAGGCCGACAGAATCAACAGCAGGCCTGGATAAAATGATGGGAGATCCACTGGCATATAAGCGACGCGGTGTGCTCCCCGAGAACGCTCAGGGCAAGAGGGCAAGGGGTACCGGGCGGTGGTAAGGTCTACAATGCTCTACGGCACTGAGTGCTGGCCGATCTGCAAGAACCATGAGAGGCAGCTCCACACAGCTAATGACAAGCTGAGACATGGCCTGCGGGCAGGACACGGTTCGAAGCAGAGTCAGAACGAGGACGTCAAGGGGCGGTCACACAGGGACGGGGGCGGGCTCCGATCCAACCCTTTTTTGGAAAGCGCAACGAGAGGAGCGACTGTGTATGGGCACGGTGCTGAGGAAGGTCTGGAGATAGAGGGAAGGCAACCGTGGAGGAATTCGAACAAGGCAAGCGACACGAGGAGCCGCCACCAGAAAAGATGGAGGACAGTCAAATCAAGAAGAACCTCACTGAAGTCGAAAGACCGACAGCAGCAAGATCAGTAGATCGACAGAATGTGGCGACTTCTAACCGAACAGCGGACCCTGCGACAGCAGCGGAACTAATGCTAGGGAAGGAAGAGGACGAGAGAATAACGCCCCTGTGGGACTTATGGAACTCTAAACATTACAGATAGGGAGTTCAATTTCTCTTGTCAAGAGTTCGCAAGGTCCTCATAGGTGAGATATGCACTTTAAGCAGGAAGATGGATAACTAGCCAATCAGGATTTCCCCTCCCCAACCAAGCCGAACCCGTTTCCTCCAGTTTTCACCGTAAGGACACGCTTGAGCTACAACCGTCGAGGACGGTTGAGGGGCCCACCTAAATTGAGGAGGGGGGGGGGGGTTTTAACGAACAATATAACGACCCGTCACTGATACCGCCAGTGTAGCGGACGTACTCCAAACTAGAACGGGAAAAACCAAGGAATCCACAAAAAACTTTCCGGCCTCAATCGAATAACGAACCGCTCTCCCGCAGCGGCTAACACACCCGCCCCCTAGCCCTCCCCTTGTGTTTTAGCTCAAGTGGATAGGAGCACTGTTACGCCCGGCTCAAGCAAATGGCTAATTTGGAGAAAGCGTGATTGACACAAAAGCAAATTGCTTCACTTAAGCGCAAGTGTTGTTAGAAACAAACGCCACAGAGGCCGCTCTTCACGCGAGAGTGTTTAACCTCCACAAAAAAGCCGCAGACGCTTCCATCACCCCCCTGGACGGGAATTTTCGGGCTTGTAGCCCCTAACTGAACGGGCTTTTGCTGAACCGCTGAATAGCCATCTAAACATGTCATTAAAAGACATACCAATGATTTCGCACGTCTGTCGCCGTTAAGACTCAACAGGCTTGGAGGGGTCCTCAATAATTCCATGCTTGAAGTGCCAAGTACTTTATGTGCCTATTGCAACAAATGTACCCCCCCAGGCCACTTCCTACCTACGAAGGAAGTTTCTGGAAACACGACCCCGCCCCTCTCCTGTTGGAATTTTCCCAGCGACTAAGATCGCGCGAGGAACAGGAAAAGTCAACTATCAAAATATGTTCCTATTCCAGATATAATAAACGCACACTCATCTTTCCACTGACAGAAATAGACCCGATTGAGTTTTCTGAACGTACGGCGTGTCCTTACTACCCCTTTCCCGTGCTTTGATCGCCCTCTTATTTGAACGGCAGTGTCCACAGTGTCTACCAGCGTCCACTAGCAATCCGAGTGCCCAGGCAGCGTCAGCGACCAGGAAAGTATAGGTCTTAATCTAGCGTCTGTCAGCGTCCACCAGCGTTCCGAGCGTCCGACAGCGTCAGCGACTAGAAAGTGTAAATATCGATCTAGCGTCTGCCAGCGTCTACCAGCGGCCACCTGCCACCGGAAGTAGAGAGTATGGAGAAGTCGGAGGGTAGGAAACAGCTGGATTAGGCGTCGCGAAATTGCGGCGCGTGCAATCGCAACGAGCCGTAGCAACACAGCTATACGCAGACCCCATAATTGCATAATTCTGCTGCTTACGGCAGTTGTGTGCTAACTGTTGTAGCACGCCGTGATTTGAGCGTTCGCCTACTCCCGCCAACCGGAAGCTAGCGGATCCTATTTCCTCCGTACCCTCTAGTTCCGCGGGGACTTCTCCATACTTCTAAAGACGCTTCCGGTGCTGGTGGCCGCTGGTAAAGCGCTTGTGACGCTACCAACAAGTATGAGCGCAGACGTAGTCGCGTACCATGAATCTGTTTTCCGTGTATTCAATCATCAAGGCACAAATCTAATCACGACCATGGATGTTTCGCTAATCAGCATTCTATCACCTTCTGCGCACATCTAGGGATCCAGATGCTAGGAGGATATCAGGTCCCTCGTTCGAAGAAAGCGGAATGCAAGAAAGCAGAGCTGTGTTTCCCGGCAAAGACAATTGCCTATATTCACTGCATAAGACTCCAAGGCGGGACTGCAGCCAATTAGCTGTATGGTGAGTACATGAGAAAATTTTTGTTGTGTTTTCTCAAAAGAACACAGAAATAGCGAGGCTAATCGAAACACCGTCCAGGCCCTTAATCAGTTCGCTGCACTTGTTCAAACACCGTCCCTGAAGATTTGCTCAGATTCGCTGATGACTTACTCTGACCTCACCCCAGATGCGGAAGAGGTGGGTCATGGAGCAGGAGTATCCGACACACAGTACCACAAGTGTCCGCATCAGACGGGGTGGTGGAAGGGAGAAGATCAACTTATTGCAAATGGAGTTGATATCACGCTGATATCGGCGCTGTTGTGTACCAGTTGAATCCAAGCTACACGGAAGTTTCACTGCAGCACGCTGTGGCGTCTAGGGTGGTTTGCCCCTACAGCCCAAACCGCTCTCCACCGAATCCTGAAGGCGAGCGAGCGACAACACATCTGGTGAAAAACGGGCTGGTCCCATAACACGGGTTCCCCACGCTCTGTAGCCAAAGCCAGACTAGTGTAAAACTGCATAGTTTCGCATCTGTATGTTTCATGCCCAACTCGATCCACATTGTCTATGTGGACGTCCCAACATTTTTGATGGGATTCCCTAGCGGAAAATAGAACTTGGCCTTTTCCCACAGACAGACAGCAGCAGCTTGAGTGGGAGAAGTCCCTGCCTTGGGTCATTTTTGGTTTTGTATCTGCTATAAACCACAGTCATTTCCTCTTATTGTTGATGCGTCTGAACGACAGTTTCATTCAGAACCTCATGGCAAACACCTTATTTTCCTAGCGTCTGCAGTGCCTCATTTTCCATAACGAAAAAAAAATAGCAGTCCAATCTTTGGGAACTCTTCTAGCTTGCTTGAATGACTGGCTACACTGGTTTGGACGAACACAGCACTTCCTAGCTAGTTGACCTGACACATTGCATTGCCACTTTGCATCAATTAGGTCCTGGTGTGAATGCCGCGCACAACATTTTGCAGCGTCTCTTTCACCGTAAAGTGGAAGTAACGACACACCCTTCCAGGCAGGTTCTCCACCCACAAACGTACAGCCATCGTCTTATAGTCTAGTCGCTTATCCACAGGTTTCTTCCCAAGGGAGCTATTGACTTTTTAATTTTTGTTTCTTTCGAAATAAGTTCCATTGTTCCCAGTCATTGTTCCCACTGCCAAGAACTGCCCTAGTGAGGTGTATGGGACGTATTGTTCGAGGTGTTCCTTTGGTTCTCAGTCTGAAACTAGATGGGCAGGTCCCTGGAGGAGATCAACTAACTCACACAAACAAGTTTCTTTACTCACCATCAGATTATCTTGGAAAGTGTTAGAATTGATAATGCAAGTGGTTAGCTCTGTTAAAAGGGCGGGATGCCTATAGAAATGAATGATGTAATATAAGAGGATTCCTGAGCTTCATTGTCTTGTGTCTTCTTTGTGATTGATAGAATGAAACTCGTCAAAGTCGTTTATTTCATAGACGACGTTTCGGGCTTTAAGCCCTTCTTCAGGTCTACAACATCACATTCAAAGCCTACACCAACATCATCTAACTTTACAAACATAGGCAAGAAATTCAAAGGGGAAACAATCAACAAATAACTGACCGGCTTCCTACGGGAGGAGGGTCGGTGGGTGGGAGGGGATCCGGGAGTATGCTGCAAGATGGTCTCTGATGATGTGACAAACAGTAATACGCAACAATGACTCACCGTCCCAGCTGTCCTTTCCTTTAGAAATGGCACAGCTAGTTTGGTGAAGCAGTGGTAAGATGGATGTTGATACACTGCTATTTGTCATATGTCACGTATCACCGTTATGTCACATCATTGTGCAGCAATGATTTCCATTGTCCTTCTTAGCTCCTCCCTGTTGTTGATCGGTGGATTCCTCCTTCGAATTTCCAGCGCTTCCTTTATTTTCCTCTCCACCGGGTCACTTATGTTCCTGTAGATCACACGCACCTTTAGTTCAGGTGCAAAGCTCACCTACGTGTGGCGCGCAGGAAGGATGCCTCGAGGAAAGGGGTTGTCCGGATAGCTGGCTGGGATTTTTATTTTTTCCGAGAAAGCCCTTTAGATGTCCATCGAAACCTTTTGTAAATGTGCGTCGCCCGTTTCTAAGACAAGAAATTCCGACATGGAAGCATTACTTTTCCACTTCGTACACGGCCTGTTCTTAAAAGGCAAATTTTTCGTTTCCTCCTGGCAGTAAAGACAGTTTTCGCGGCCACATTGGTGGTCTTCGTATACTCGTGACGACGTAAGAAGACGACGTAGCGTTGGCGGCGGTCGAAATATCAAGCGGATCGGCATCCCCGAATTCCTTACAACTCGATTGACATCCTTCGCGAAGGAGTCTGAGAGAAAGGGAATTATTAGTGGGACGCCTCCTGGTACGGAGGAGGGAAAACTCACCCATGCGCGTATGCGGCGCGGTTTCTTCACGGCGCCGCGGCGGCAGGGCGGAGCGAAAGGCGATGGCCCGCGTCTCCGGCGCTGTGCTCCAATCCAGCAGCCTCTTCTTTATGTGGAAGGAAACGCGGCGGAGAAAAAGTAGAGAGAAGAAGGGAATTGAACAGATAGTGGGTCATATTTGACTTAGCGGTAGTGGTAAGAGATCACAGAAAAGTCGACTATCACGAATTACTCGTTCAATGGCAGACTGGCGGCATAGTTGCTCCTTCGATTTACTAAAAGCGACGCACGCGGCTCTTCACACAAAAAATTCAAGCCGCAAGGTTTGGGCATTTGCCTACAGTTGATTGTGACTTTATAAGCGCTATAGAACGGTCGTGCCGCATTCGGAGAGAATCCATTCGCCAATTTCCGCTATTTACTGAAATAAATACGCTTTGATTTCTCAGACTTTCTTCTGATTCTCTACTCACATTACCACTAATTTACAACTTATGAGTGTTTACTTATTTGTTCAATACCTTTTTCACTGCTCCTCCTTGCCATATAATAGGCGGCTTAAAAAGGGGCTTCTAATTGAAGCGCAGTGGCGGAGGCGTAAGCGATCACCCTTCGTCCGCCCGTCGCCGCGGTGCCGTGAAGAAACCGCGCCGCATACGCGTGGTTCTTGTACTACGGGAAGCCCCTCCTGGTACCTGATATGGGCGCCAACAATTTACGCGTCTGCTTCCATAGCCGTTTTCGAGAAGTATACGCGTCACGGTATCCATCACTACAGGAACATTTGTGGACGTCAACCTTCCGAGCTGTTGTCAAGGCATTCTGAACGATATTCCTCTTCATTAAAAGAGGGTGGCAGCTTCTCGAGTGGAATAGACGATTCTTGAAGCTCGGAAAGGTGACTCAGCAACTCAAGGTGGCGCGTGATCCACGAACATAATTGACCAGGGGAGAGAGGAAATGAAGGGAGCGCTGGAAATTCGAAGAAGGAATCTATCGATCAACAACAGGGAGGAGCTAAGAAGAACAATGGAAATAATTGCTGCACAATGATGTGGCATAATTGGTGATCGTGCATACACAAATAGTAATGTATCAACTTACTGCACCACTGCTTCACCAAACTAGCTGTGCCATTTTTAAAGGAAAGGACAGCTGGGGAGGTGAGTCATTGTTGCGTATTACTGTTTCTCACATCATCAGACCATCTTGCAGCATACTCCCGGATCCCCTCCCACCCAGACCCTCCGTCCCGTAGGAAGCCGGTCAGTTATTTGTTGATTGTTTCCCCTTTGAATTTCTTGCCTATGTTTGTAAAGTTAGATGATGTTGGTGTAGGCTTTGAATGTGATGATTGTAGACCTGAAGAAGGGCTTAAAGCCCGAAACGTCGTCTATGAAATAAACGACTGGGACGAGTTTCATTTCATCAATCACAAAGAAGACAGAAATGAATGACGCCTTCAAAATGTTCAAGCAGAGAATGGTTGTCACTATCGTAGCCATACCCTTCTGCTCCTCCCAGTGCCCCTTTTACAGCTATATCTGATATAGCTGTAAAAGGGACACTGGGAGAAGCAGAAGGGTATGGCATGATAAGGAAACTCTTTGATAGCCGACAGTTCCTACACAAGTAATGACCTTCCATGATAGCACTAGAATAAGCACTTACCGTAGGCATGTGCGTTGTCCATCGGGCATTTCGACGATCAGCTGAGCATTTCGGCCTTTTTCACGGTCATTGAATGGCCGCACACGCACGGCCACCACCACATTGTCGCCACCTTTACCGGTACCCATCCTGTCGTCTTCTCACTGAGATGACCGCTTACGTGAGGAAGAGAATACCCACAAAACTCAAAAGACAGTCCGATAGAGGAAAACAAGGGCAAAGATATTTCGAGGGGACTACATCGGTGGTGAGATAGACTCAGAGAGCACCCCCAGGATACG
>MU913311.1:31195-42700 GCA_036418165.1 Cooperia oncophora | reverse complement strand
GGTCCTTGCTGAGAAGATCTTGCTGCTTGTTACAAAATTCAACAGTTTCGGATCTGCGTGAAGAGGTCGAGAAACTGTTGGGGAGGAGAAACATATGCGATAGTTGAGTGTGTCCGTGGTGTGTTTAGACCCGCACCCATTGGGCGGAGCGCACACCGTATTCTCGTCATCGCAATTCCTGAACACCTCAGTCCGCGTTCATATTCTGCGGCAATGAACAGGAGCGTCCATCACCGACCGACCAGCAGCCGTTCGAGCATCAGCGAATAGAAAAGTATAGATATCAATCTATCGTCTACCACCGTCCAGCAGCAACCAGCAGCGTGTCAAGGGCTAGGGAAGCACAGCTATCAATCTAGCGACCAGCGGGAGTGGAGGGTAAGGGGTTATAGGAGGGTATCACTCTACCTCCAGCTGTCTGCTACCCTCCTATAGCTCCATACTCACCACTACGCTGCTGGTCTCTGGTAGATGCGCTCCTGGTCGCTGCCACAAATTATGAAAGCAACCTTAGCTCTGATGTGCGTGCTGGACGGTTGTGACAGCTTGTTTTCACTTATGTCGCCTGCCAGTAAACCCGCGCAATGAACATGTTGGCATGATACCGGCACCTTGCCATCAGCTGCGAAACCTGCGTGACCAAGTCCAGCGTGAGAATGAGTTGCGTGATCAAGTGCAGGACAGCGAGCGTGCTGAAAAGGCGCCTAGTACAAGCCGGAGAGAACGATGGCACCCGATTCAACGTGAGAGATTAATACGTATAGCTTGTACTGTTGATTGTTCTTCGCGTACTGAATGGCGAATAGAATGAGGAACCGTCGGCTACCACAGTCCTGCCGCTTCATTTACGCTCATTCTTTACTATGAAAGGCTTTTTTTTCTACAGCCGGAACTACCCTTCTACCCATGGGACGGAAGCTACCTCATAAGTAATCTTGCAGTACCTCATAAGTTAAAATCATACCCTAGTGGTGGAATAATGGGAGAGATACTGTGAAAACGCACACGACACTTGATTAATCATCACTTTCAGATGTTCGCTCTGATCACAATCGTCGTTACAATCGTTAACGTTGCAATTGGTCTGAAGATAGATGTATGTGCTTGATTTTTCCCAATTGAAAATCACTAGCGCCTTAGGGACCTTCAAATTCTCTTCAGTCTCTCCGGAAGCCTCTTCTGTTGTTCAGGTCCATGAGACCTTGCCAGTTTGAAGGCAGTTGGCACGATAAATCGCTATACAAATGTAGGATTTATACGACTGGCTTAACAGAATTCCGTGACCTCGGACAGGCGCTCCGTGGCGCCTTTTCCAAGGAGGGTACCCCTATAACGCCCTATCGAGCAACAACATTCCGTCCCAAACGCCTTCCTCGCCCGCCCGCCCACAAACGGACGACCGTTCCTGATTCATTTGCTGAGCAAATTATGAAGCAAAGGGATTGGTATGAAGCGGCCGTGATGCTGCATGCATATATGGGTACACATATGCAGCCGTATCTTCGGTAGCGGTGATTGGCAAGATGCGTACGGGAAACTCGTCCGAAATCGATTTTCAAGTCACTGAGAACGGAGGCTTTTTCTTCGCCGGATTTTGACCGTTTCACTCCGTTCTTTCGCCATTTCCCCACTACATAGCGCCCTACTAGCATTTTAGGCCGAGTGGGAAACCATCGTGCCAACTGCCTTTAAAGCCCAAGGAGGCCCTTGCCGGCCTACCTTGCCCGTTTGCTTGACTTGTCACTACCTTATTCTGGAGTCTTACATCTTACTTAAATCAGACTTGTACCATAGGTGGAAGGTTTCCAGCCACCGTGGACACCGGCTGAACGTGAAGAAGACCAAGTTCCTGAGCTCCGAAGAGTGTAACGAACCCATCGTAGACCGCCATGGCGAGAGCATCGAAAGGGTCGAGGACTTCCAGTACCTGGGGAGCGACCTAGCAGCTGATGGCAGCGTGGACCAGGCGGTGAAGACCCGAATCAACGCAGCCTGGATGAAATGGAGGAACTGGCATCCTGTGCGACCGGCGGTGCTCAAGAACGCTCAAGAGCAAGGGGTCCCGGTGGTAAGGCCTGCAATGCTTTACGGCAGTGAGTGCTGGCCTATCTGCAAGAACCATGAAAGGCAGCTCCACTCAGCTGAAATGAGGATGCTGAGATGGGCCTGCGGCTGGACACGACTCGACAGAGTCAGAAACGAGGACGTCAGGGCGGTCACACAGACGGCTCCTATCCAGCTGAAGGCACGAGAGCACTGCGACTGTATGTCTACAGACTAAGGAGGCCTGAAGATTACCAATAAGGAAGGCATTGGAATTCGAAGTAGAGGGCAAGCGACCACGAGGAGCCCCAAAGAAAAGATGGAGGGACGTCATCAAGAAGGACCTCACTGAAGTGAAAGCCACGGCAGAAGATGCAGTGGATCGGAACAAGTGGCGACGTCTAACAAGAACAGCGGACCCTGCGACGGCGCGGGACTAACGCTAGGGAGAAGAAGAAGAATTCGAAGAAGAAGATTCGCGATCAAGGCTTTGAGCAACCTTTGTGGGCAGAGTTTCAACGAAATTTTCTCGGACTTCTCGGAGTAGTCGTAGTGGAATAGTGCCTGAAGTTGTTTGTCCAGTGGGTCCCCACTAGCTTGTGTTCTAATGTTCTGTGGGGAGGTGGGGGGGGGGGGTCAGCGAACCTGGATTGCGATTGTCTTTTCAATCTTTGACTCAAAGACTGACCTATTTGTAAACGCGAATTTCATTTTACATTTTGCATTTTCACATTGTATTTTGAATGTATTAATTAGTTTTAAATGTATGTAATCGTATTTTAAATTTCAAAATGGGTCTGGGAAAGTGCTGTGCGATCCGGCTGGAGAAGAGTACGAGCAGTTCAACATTGTTTTTTTTTCTGGAGATTACTAATTTTTCTAAAATTTACTTATAAAAACGTGCTGGACCCCTAAAAATGGTCACGAGATGAATGTTTCAGGTCGAAATAAACTCGTCTGAAAAGTGTTCTCAAGTGGGGCCATCAGGCGATTATCAGGCAGTTTTTGGATATCTTGGAATCTATCATACGGATAACGACGACTTCATTACAAGCGGTGCCTGGTAATTTCCTCTCTTCTTAATGATGAGGATGATCGGGTATTTTGACAACTAGCACTTGTCTACACCATTCTATGAAGACACCTAAAAATTTACTGTCAGCTTAGCCAGCCGTCCTCCTTTTGCGTGTAATTACCCTTGACATTTTCATCTGAGCGCTGAAAGTTAGCGATGTTACTGAAAATCATTTTTTGGCTACAGAGCAGTCCCGAGATATGGGAAAAGAGAAATGAGATTAGGAAGGTGTCAACCTATCGAATGAAGGAGAGACGCCTAAAATGCGCTGGACGTGATAGGAATGAGAGGTGCTTCCGGTGCCTTCAGAAGAAAAAACCATAACTAGGCAACAGAGCAGCTCCGACACGGGGAAAAAGTGGGAAAGGGTTGCAAAATGGTTGCAGGAGGCGCATCAACGGGCGGGACCTACTCGGGAGGCGGTACTTTCCACAAATGTCGGTAATGAGGTCCCTGGGAGAGCCCATTTCGGATGCATACTGTGAAAAAGCCCATAGCGAAGGCAAACATCTGCGAGCAGGGTACAGCATGGGGATGTGGGAAATGTCGGTGTGAGCACGATTCACCCCCCCCCCCCCTTCAAGTGGGGTCCAGGCAACGACCCCCCCCCTCTCCATCGCCCAGGTACGACCCCCCCCCCCCAATGGGTTTGACACAACGATGCTGTACCCTGTCTGCGAGAGCCCGTAATATCTGCGGTGTGTTGAGACCACAGTGACAGGTGTTTTGAACTGCATCACGGTTCAAATGAGGTTTGGTAGTTCAAGTGGCAGGTTACATGTTTATTGGTAACACATAGCACATACAGCATGACTACAATCATTACTACAAGCATAAACATACGAGGCTAAACTACTGGCATATTCGTGTCAAATGCGAGTCAAATTGTGTCTTGTGTTCTTCTTCAGGCGATAGCGGGTCCGCAGTGTCTTGTGTCTCGTCTCTTGTGTTGGTTCTGTGTGCTCGTAGTGTTCGGGAACTGCTGTGGAAGTGTGGAGCTGCGAAAGCAGCGAAACTGCAAGGAGAAACTGTGAAGAAGAGAAAAGGAACTGACTGCGAAGAGGAACTGACCGAACTGCCTGGCGGCACTCAGCGCGCTACCTTTATAGCCCTGATTATGGGCGGTATAAATACTGGCTGAGGTGGGCGGTGCCAAGGCCTCCTATTGGTTGGTTGTAGGCGGTGAGCGAGCTTTCTAGAAAGTGTGCATTTGCGACCCGTGCATCCTAGTCATCATGACCAAGGGTCATGACAACAGGGGCAAGCCTTAAACACGGGGTACAAGTTTTAAAAAATCGTAGTTTGGTCTTAGAGCACTACGGACGGTGAAAATCAAGATCGTGGCATCCAAAAGGTTACCGGTAGAAATGCGAGATGCACCCGTTTTGGGCAGAGCGTGGGATGAGGTGGGCGCAACCAACCCCCATGAAATTGGGAAAATTCGTTAAACGCTTCAAGACCGCTCTAGACACAGGGAAAAAGTGGATTAATGTCAGTGATGGGTTAACGGTTCAGAAGTGCGAGGCTCATATGTTGTGGGCGGAGCGTGCACTAAGGTGGGCGGAGCCAAGTCAAAATGTCGTTGAACGCTTGCAGAGCACTCCAGAAATTCACGATTTTCTTGCAGAGCGGCACATGCACCGGGGACATGTGGACTGGAGTTCACAGGGGGTTAGTGGATGAAGATGGGACAGACATCCTCGAAATGGGCGGAGCGTACTCAAGATGGGCGGTGTTTGCCACTGAATTTTATCCTGAGTTTAGAGATCAGGAAGAGTTGTTCGAGAAAAGGAACATGTGGCGAAAGTTGGGTGTGTCTGTGATGTGCGTAGAGTGCCGTGCGTGCCCTCAAGCACGAGCTGCATATTTTACTGTGCTTCAGTGATCGGCAGCTATACACCTAACCACCGGTCGTCATAGGTAATAGGCACTGTGTACGACTGACGCCGGCGGGACTCTGCCATACAGTCTAGACTTACCTTGCAAACGCGGCTTTACTCGCCTACCTGCTTCCGTACGCTCGAATGAACGACTGATACTCGGCTTTTCTGTCATCTCTGCACTTCATCAATGCTCCTTACCATAATGTCATGCACAGTAATAGTGCTGAAAATAGCAGGTATGATGTTATTGGTCAAGGAGCATTGGTTATCTGTTCAGATAAAATAAGCAGCACTTCATTTGGTATATAAACATGTGGAGGAAGGTAAGCGCGGAGAAGCCGCGCCCGCTCGACGAACCCGCGGCGTATCAGAAGGAGGCGCGCCGACTTGTGTCGCAGCCGACCGGTATAGCACGTGATAGGAATCACAAAAAGTGAAGTACAAAACATTTGGGTTCCAAAAACTGCAGAACATTGCTAAAATCTCTGATTATTGATGGGGGGGGGGTTCTCCCCTGCCCCCTTCCCGCACTCTGCGGTTGTCTCACTAATACCACCTTCGGCTGATTAGCTTAGGGAAGTCAGTGTAACGAAGATTTATTACCACGTCTGACTAAATAAATTGTTGACACGTGCATCTATCTACACGTTGGTTTATGTACATGTACTTAGGGCGTTGCGAACATACTGTGTCTCCAGTGGTTATACCCGTGTCCGACAGAACAGGATGAAAGGAACGCACCGCGCCCACGACCTTATCTGACGTACTTGACTGCTCACATGATACCGCCGCGTCATACCTGTGGTATCGTCTTAAGAGAAGCTTGTCTACTCGTCCGAGAGGAAGTCGTTTAATACGTGTCTTCTTCTGTGATACGGCCTGGCTTCGCGGCGCACATTTTACATGTTTGGATACTCATTCATTATCCAACTTTTCCTTCACACATTGTCAACACTCTTTGACCAGTAACATCATACCTGCTACTTTCATCACTATTACCGTCTATGAGATGGTTGTCAGCAGTGTTGATCAGTGCGCAAATGAGAGAAAAGCAAGGTATTGTGAACATTCAAACATACGGAAGCAGATGGGCGCGACAGAGCCAAGTAAAACCGCCACTCTCTTATGGCAAGGCCTAGCCGTGTTAGAGAGTCGCGCCAGCGAACCGACTGAAATCAAATATACTCACAAGGGAAGGATGGTAGGTCGAAGTGGCCATTTGAAATGAAATGTATACCGGCTGAAAGGTCTTCGGACGGGAATTACGAAACCGTCTTCCATATCTGCTGCGGACCTCCCAGAAAGAAGTTACGGAGCTTTTTGGGGGAGAACACTACAAATTGGCGGCGTAAGGCTGACGAGATCGTGGCAGCATGGCCGAGTGGATACGTCGTAGGGCTCACGGATGCGTGGTCGAGGGTTTGGATCCTTGATGCGTGTGCTTTTGCATTTTTTCGAAAGTGGTCCCTGTGCACTTCAAAGCTATTTTGCATAACACTTGTCCCTGATAATGTCGTGACGTAATGATTCTGAACTGATGGAGCCATTGCGAACGATTTCATGGAGATCACCTCCGGCTGAAAAGATTGTCATACGAGCCGAAAACTTCCAGCAGATACGAAAACACTTTGAGATAGACATAATTCAACATTATGTGAGTGGTGAATGAAGCTCTTGCCCATCGCGATCTCCAGCAGCATGATTGTCACATCAACGCCACTTCATATGGAAGCATTTTCCCACTATACTCATCTTCGTGCACAACTTCGTGCGTTCGGATTCGTTTTCCAGTCATGTCGTTTGGAGAATAAAGTCATTTGAAGGCGAAATCTTTCTTTGGAATGCCTGTTTTGTGTGCTTTTCAAATCAAAGAAAGAAGAAGACAACAGCCAGAAGTGATCTCTATGGAATGGTTCGCAATGGCTCCATCAGTTCAGAATCATTACGTCACGACATTATCAGGGACAAGTGTTATGCAAAATAGCTTTGAAGTGCACAGGGACCACTTTCGAAAAAATGCAAAAGAGCACACGCATCAAGGATCCAAACCCTCGACCACGCATCCATGAGCCCCACGACGTATCCACTCAACCATGCTTCCACGATCTTACGCCGCCAATTTGTAGTGCCTCCCGCTAAAAAGCTCCGTAACTTCTTTCTGGGAGGTCCGCAGCAGATATGGAAGACGGTTTCGTAATTCCCGTCCGAAGACCTTTCAGCCGGTATACATTTCATTTCAAATGGCCACTTCGACCTACCATCCTTGTCAGACGACAGTGTTCAAGAGTATGACCGGCCGGCCTATGCACCGAAGCGCGTTGGAAAAAGTACCTCGTGCTTAAGGACCCGCTCTACCCACTAAGGGCTCAACACAACACGGACATACTCAACTTTCGCTACATGTTTCTCTTCTCCAACTTTTCCCGGTGCCTATGCTGCTCTGCGATTAACGATGCGATTTACCTTCGCCCGCACACAGCAACACAGCTCCGCACACAACGGGTGCGTAAATCTCGTTTCTATAGCGTTTCTCCTGCACCTCTTTGCTAGCCTTTTGCCGATACATGGCAAAGAGAACCATTTTACAGATTCCTGCGTTTGGCTTCGCCCCCTCGCCGCGCGCTCCACCCGCAATGAATGTGTTTTGCACTCAGGGTACAGCATCGTGGTGTGTGAAATGGTCGTGCCAGTACCTGCCCCCCCAGCTTCTACCTAACGATTTCCTACATATTCCAGTTTTTCGCTCATATATTTTCAAATAGTACACATGAAGCAGGAAAAAATGACGAAAAATCAACAACCAGGGAAAAATTGTTTTTCTCTGAGGCACATATACTCCCCTCTCCCAACAACGACCAAATACGACCTCCCCCCTATGTGCACGATACCGTACCTGTTGGCGCTTCAAAAGCGGTGACTCGTCGCGTACCCTAGTCAACTTTTTCCCCCATTGTCTAAAGTGCTCTAGAACCACTCCACAAATTTCTAGATCTGGCTCCGCCCACCCTGCCGCACGCCCCGCCTACAATGGATTGTCGCCCATCGACCGGAGGTATCTCGTGACTACTATCACTTTGAAGAAGTGTGTGGAGTGTTCTGGAACCGCTTGCAGAGTTTTCGCCTTTCTCCGCCCACAACATGTATCCCACGTTTCCTAACTGACGACCGTTTGCTGACCTTTATCCTTTAGCTTTTTGTCTCTTGAGTGCTCTGGATCAGTTTTGCAGAGTTCTTTGTAGGGCTCCACTCACGTCGCAGCAGTCTTCGCCCACGACGCGTGTGCCCCATATTCCTGACTGGCCACCCTTTGCTGACTTCAATCCATTTTTCCCTGGTCTTTGGAGTGCTCTAGAACCGTTTAATAGAATTTCCTCTCTGGCTCCCCCCACCACAAGCAGGCTCCACCCACAACACGTGTGCCCACGTTTATTAAACGGTATCCATTAGCGTGTTCCAATTACAATTGGGACTTTCGGCGGCTGTAACACCTTGCTGTGGGGTCGCGAGATTGTAAGTGGGATAATCTCTCAGCTTATGGAATGGACTACTTGCCAAGGAAGGACGACCACGAAGTACTTAAGCGTGGGGACTGTCTTTAACATCCCACTCTAGTCACTTAATAGTAAATAGAAAGCGACTAGGTCCATTGTCTTTATGGTGCTAAGATATCCTTTATAAAAAGCTAAAATTCAAAATAAAACTTCAAGTTTGGGAAAAAATTACCACTCAAACCCAATAATACTTGTCAGGAGATTTCAGCGTGCCTCTAAAAACAGAATCATCAGGAAGAGTAGCGTTCCACGTCACATACAGCGAAGATTATTATGGAATTTTAGATCATGTGAGTCTATCCACTGTTATCTACAACTTCAAAGATGCTGTTTTCTATCATAGAGGATAAAATGAAGGATAAAGTCTTCGCCGTTGATCAATCCCTTTGTGGGATGCGGCACGCATTCTACTTCCATTCAGAATCGTAGTGGCTTATTGAATGCGATGTGGCCTATACAATGACTTGCGGTGGCAGCCGATGTACAAGTCAGTGTTTTATCCTCCCAGACGAACATGGTACCAATATGGAGGACAGAAGGTTTGGTTGGACTCAGTGGAAGTCGACTCGGGATTTGAACCCGGCGCCGCGCGCCGTATGCTTTCATTCATAACAAAAGGAATGATAGAACACAAAACGTGAGCCGTTTAGGAAATGATGGCCAACCGCTTCAAATGAAACAGTGCTTGGGCCCATTTCTGAAAAACTTGATTGATCGTAACATACCAGTCGAATCAGCCGGCTGCCGCTATGTGATCCGTTCGGTCACGACTTCGCCAAGCCTTCCTCCCTTTGGCAACACAGACTGTTAAAATGTGCCGAGCGGTCCCAGTGCATTTTTTGGGGAAAAAATTAGTTGGAAATGTTGGTCAATCCACACCTGGTCCCTCCCGCTAAGTACTGACTTCCGACAGTGACACGGCTACATCATATCATCATTGACTGCAACTGCGATATCAGAATGGGTTAATGTTGAATCAGTTCGGAGGATCAGTTTGGCGCTTTGTTACCTCCAGAAGAGACACAACCGTGGAATCATGACCGCCACTGAAAAGAGGAATCTCACATTGTTTGTGCATAAAGTGTGCGCCGCTTTCGGATACTAAGATAAGAGGCAGCTTCGCATGATATCAGTTGATGGAAAACATTCGACCACGCTCTCGCACTCTTTCTTTACTGTGTCGACCTTTCCGACCCTTTCGACTCTTCCTCGGGCTAGAACACACTTTCGCTCTGAACACAAAAGAGGCACCAAAATCCATTGCAAAAAAACTCCAAAGATCCAGAAGAATCCGGAAGTTCTGAGTAAATTTTTAATTTCTTCTTTCGGACATTTCGGTGCTTAGCACCTTCTTCATGCTACGGATAGTACTGCTTCCAGTTGACCAGTACCCTGACTCCGCTTGTTGTGTTGCCTCCAAGTGACCTTGCGCTGCCTCAACTGGTGTAGTGAGCTACCCTTGGGGAACTGCGTCGTGAAGTATTGACTAACATCAAGTAAACTTCCCACCCGTCACCCACCTAAGAGAGTGACGGGTGGGAAGTTTATTGTAAGTTTTCCCTCACATTGAAAGCAGCGCGAAGTGTCAGCAATACACGCGCATACTCCCGTTTCGCGCATTTGTGTATTGCCTACAATTCACATTTTGTGGATCAATTTCTTCCTAGCTAAGCCATGCGTTTGTGAATGATTATCGTTGAATATATGCTCAATATATTTTCTTTATTCTACATTCTCTATGGCTTGAAGTGAGAGGTTCATCAAAGCTGCTTCATTTACTTTGAAAAATATCAGTCCACAGAAGTGTGCTTCATTGATAATTTCTAATCAATTCTTCCTCAGCACTGTGAGCTTAAAGGCAATTCCCTGCGACCACAGCTCATAGGTAATACGGTTCAAAAATAGAATTGCCGTGTGTTTGTTGACTTATTGAAGGAGAAGGAAGCACGAAAAAGCGCCCGGAATAAGACCCTCTTTATTGCAATTGATCATGATCACCGGACGAGCGTAAGGTGGTCAAGATCAATTGTGAATTGCGAAAGGCGGCGATACACTGATAAGAGACGAGAGAGGCCAGAAAATGACGGGCGAGAGAGCGCAATGGCAGTCTCACAACGACACGGTCACTGGAGGCCGGCATGGGCCTATCGGGCGCAAATGGGCCTAAAACCTGAGCGCCCTGCGTTTTGCTTGCTGTTTTTCAACTTTTAAAAGCGGCATAGCCTCTGACGTTGCCTGCTTGACCATCGTGCACGGTTATGAGAACCTAGCCTAGTTTATCGCGGAACGTGCCTTCAACTGGCCATAAGTTTGAGCCACTTTCTTCCTCATATCGGTTGGTTTTTACTGAAACCAGATCATTCCCGTCAGGTCATTCCCGTTCGTCATTCCCATACCAAACATAGAGATCCGACGGCACGATTGCATCAAGGACTGATTTGCTCTTAACTCCTGATCTTCCAGAAAAAAGATGAGGTGTGGTCTTTTATAAATGAATTCCACTTGAGGGAACAATTGTTTTTCCTGATTGTCATCATAGTCGTCTTCTGAGTTGTCCAAGTCGTTTAATTCTTCATCACTCTACTGAAATAAGTCGTCTAATTGATACTGACATCCTCTCCTTCGTTCTTCAGATCCAAGTATGTAACCCGAACAAAGTTTCACCTTTTATTGGATTATTAATGTGAGAATGAAATGCAAATGAAAGTAGAATGAGCATGTGGCACAAAGACTTCCGTGTTTGCATATTGCAGACAATTCACGCGCGCGCAGACGCGTGTAGTGCAAACGGGAGTCGCAGTAAAAACGCCACGGACCTCAGTGTGTTAAAGAAACTCCCCGCGATCAAGTGGTCTTCAAAATGACTTCGCGCCTTTTGGAACCCTCTACGCCTTGATGAAGATGATACCTCTTTCATCCCTCAATAGGCGCGATAAGAAAGTTATAGCGATTT
>MU913311.1:0-23750 GCA_036418165.1 Cooperia oncophora | reverse complement strand
TCCTTATCTAACTCGTCTATCTCAGCGTTGAGTTCTTTTAGTTCTGTCCTTGACTTAGTAGAAGAACAGATATCTTCCAAGAGGGTCGCTTTAGTTTGGAGGATATCCCTAGCCTCTTTCATTTCTGTTAGGCAGGCACTTAGGCGTCGCACATCAGTGGTGCACACCTCATATAACTCATTATCCTCTTGTGTATACACTACTTTTTGTCTATATCCCCCAAATTGCTCTAGGATTTCCGCTACGTCTGCGGCGCTATTAATTACAGCTCTTTTAATTAAATGAATTGACGACATTTTGAAGTGTATGACACGAATTAGGTTACAATTTAATAAATTGAATGGAAAACGAAATGTATATCCTTCAAGGATTAAGCTCTTCTTAAATTCTTATTCTTTGTGGGTACCTGCTTAGGGTTGCTTCTCGGCTCGATGTACCAGAATGTGTTGGTAGATAAGTGTGGCAGTCGTTTATTGGAGTCGACTGCTCGGTTGTATGGTTCGTGGTAGAATGCTAACTTAATCTAGGCGTGCCTCTCAATACAGGAGAGGTCACGCATCGAGTATCTAACTATTTACCTATGGGTCATAATCACATGTCTCAAGTTTGCCTATGGCTTACACATATCAATCAGTTACTCATAAAGGGTGCGCCGGCAGGTTCTGGTGGCAATCCAGAACACATTTCTACTAACCATTTCTGGGGGCAGCCTTCTTATTTCGGGTGCCTCCAATAAAGTTTCTTCCAGATTTTCGCTCCGGATTTTCTACGGAGAGGTGTAACATTGTAATGCTAAGTGCGTGGGGCGCTTTGTCAGTATGCATTTTGGGGCGGTGTTTGGAGAAACTGTTGCCGGATATTGAATTGTTATATGTACGGCCCTGCAATATCCATGTAAGCGTTTAAAGAGCGATCTAAAAGCTCAATGATCATCACAGAACTACACAATCTAAGTTCATATCCGGATAACAGCCTCGCTAAACAGCACCAAAATGCATACCCACAAAAGTCCCCCCGTATTTATCATCACAGTGTTAAACTGCTCAGTGGAGAATCCGATAAAAGGAAGTTATTGTAGGCGCTAGGAACGAGGCTTTCTCCAGGAATATAGAGTAAGAACGAGCTACTGACGCGTCGCAGTTGATTCAATGACTACGTAATAATTGTCGAGGGGTGTGTGATTTGATATGCAGAGTCAATTACTAGACGTCCTTCACTATTTAAGCGGATGACGGAAGAGCAGGTCACTTACAAGGGAGGTCTTTCAGGTCGTGGCGCGCTTTTCAGAAATGGTTTGTTGCATGTTGTAGGGGTCCATATAAGGATCACAAAAATGGGTTTCGTTTTTGCTATGCGCTTCTGGGGAGGTCAAAAAATGGGTGAAAAGTTTGCTGGGGAAAAGCGATTTGAACCATTTTTCTAGGCTTTTTTTCTATCTCTAATGTTGAGTATGCACAGCAAATGAGACCTTCGTCGACATTGCATCGAAAACAATACAAGTCAAGGTGAAGAAAAGTACTTTATTTGGCACACAGTGAGGCAGCATTATAATTTCCAGCCCATGCGTGCGGATTGACAGCAATTCACTGCAAGAATGCTCTTGCAGCAAATCGGCGATAGGCTGCGCCGTGGTCAAAAATGAGTGTCGTACTCGTGAGTAGGGTATCCAGTCATCCCCAGCCCAACTTTCAGCAAGAGTTTCCTCAGTAATGTTTCGAGAGCGCAATAGTTAAGTAGGGTCGACTCGTGAAGTTTGAGTGTACAGAATGAGCTCTTAAATGGCATATATCCATGTTATATACATCACCACGCACGCAGGAACACAAGGAGACAGAAGAACGCATAAAGTATCCGAAAAATGCAAAAAATACGGCGCCAAGAGGATCCGATCCGCAAACCTTCTCCGTAAGAGCCGACCGCACTATCCACTCCGCCATCCGCCGACCACGGAACACTGGTTGCGGGAGTCGTTGAAGTAACTTCGGTACTACTTTTCTCCATGCACTTTCTTTTTGACTTTATTTTGCTCTCTTTTCGATACATAGTGAAGGAACACCTCATAAACTATGCACTCTCAAAGTTACAGCTACAACAGAGCCCAATAAGACGGTTAAAATCGCCCTTTCTTGTCAAATTGTTTTCACTCAGTTTTTGACCTCCCCAGAAACGCATAGCAAAAATGAAACCCATTTTTGTGATCCTTGTATGGACCCCTACAACAAGCAACAAACCATTTTCAAAAAGCGCCACGACCTGAAAGACCTCCCTTGTTAGTCGCGCGGCTCCCGCAAGGGTAGCTAAACTACACCATCGGAGGCCGGGCACTTGTAGGCAGCACGACAGGCGCAGGGTACCGGTCACTTGGAGGCAGCTCAACAATAGTCCCATCTGCGGTATTCCAGATGCTGAGAAAGGTGCTAAGCAACGAAATATATGAAGAGAAGAAATAAAAAAATTCTTATGAGATATTTTGGATTCTTTTGGATCTTTGGAGTTTTTCTCAGTGTATTTTGGTACATCTCTTGTATTGTTTTCACACTCAGATATACACCCCTCCTTTTACACTACACTGTGATGAGGCTCCGAAAATGCATTATACTCCAAGTGCTATTCTTTTCTAATCATTATTGACCGGTGCCAATGAGCCCAACTGTCAAAAAATCGAAATAAGTGCGGGTAACTAGGACGAGGAATCTGGCACAAAAGCAAGCTAAAAGTTCTTGTCAAGGTAATACATAACAGTACTACTCATACGCACACGTTCAGATAGTGACCGGTCCCATCCTGGAGGACAGGAAAGATGGGAAGTATCAAGTGGTATTATTTATGCAACCAAAAGTTATATCTGATGAACTTCCAATATTCTACTACTTCAGGAAACACATGCTCGACATGAATGTACGTAGCCAATGCACACATCTACCAGATTTTCTGGGTGTACATCGTTAGTCTCGACGCGATATAAATGAGTCCATGCGTTGTTCCAAGTCGACGAGTTTCTGCGTTTAAAAGTTTGCGATGGCGCATGTTGCAGCGTGCCGTCAAACTACCATGCGGACGTGCTCCAATTCTGTACGGCAACGTAGGCATAGATGGTTATCAATCAGCGCTGGCCACTGCTGTTGTGGGAGAGCGTAGGAGAACCAGAAGGCACCTAGCCAAGAGAGTAAATAGGTACCGCGATTAGACGTCACCAAAATGTGGTGATCTGCAGTACGGTCACAAAATAGCAACTTACTATATTATAACCAGTCGGCTCGCCGGCGCGCCTCCTTCTTTCGCTCCTTCACCAATGACATCATACCTGCTACTCTAAACACTATTACTGTGCATGACATTATGGTAAGGACCATTGATGAAGTGCAGAGATGACAAAAAGCCGGGTATCTGTCGTGCATTCAAACTTACGGAAGCACGCCCTCCCAGCAAACCCGGGACGTGCCACAGAGGAGGCGCGTTGACGTCAGCCGGCGAGCCGGCTGGTATCTAATGCATTTAGACGACCGGTGGTTAAGTGCATGGCTGCCGGTGCACTGAAGCTCAGTAAAAGTAGGCAGCTCTGCTTGAAGGCACGCACAGCCCACTGTGGACGGGTCTCTATACACCACAGACGCACTCAACCTTCGCTGTATGTTTCTTTTCTCCAACGACTTTTTGCAATCCCTAAAGTCACTCAGGTCCGAAATATGAAATCTCGTAGCAAGCACGCCCGCCAGTACGTCCCGCCCATTTTGAGGATGTCTGCCCCATTTCATCCACTAACCCCTTGTGACCTTCAGTCCACATGTCCCCGGTGCATATGCTGCTCTGCAAGCAACTCGTGAATTTTTGACTTTTGCCCCTCCCACCTCGACACCTGCTTCGCTCTTAACGGGCGTGTCAATCTCACGTCTAAGGCCAAGAACTTGCACACCAGACATCCAGACACCTCTTTTTGAAGGTGTCTGGATTGCTCTGGGAACGCTGAAGGGGTTGAGTAACGCTCAAAGTAGGTTCCCAGAGCAATCCAGACACCGGCAAAAGCCCGGTTTTTGGTTTGGCCCCGCCCAGCTTTCAACACGCTCCGCCCACAACGGGTGTGGCTCGTACTTCTCAACAGGTGGTCTAACATTGACATTAAAGGAAGAACCCGCGATTATTCGCCATCTCAGATGGTGGATTAGGGGGTTCCATATAGACGACAAGGGGTTGAGTAACTCGACTGTGAACAAAAAAAGCACAAAAAACATGCCACCTGCCCTAGATAGAACCCCATTTCGATCCCAGTTTGTACGTGCCCAATCAACTCTATCTCCAAAACTACGCCCTCATATGCACGGCTGATTCACCGATAAGATTTCTACGATCGTACAAGTGGCGATTATCATGCTTTTTCGTCCTGCAATCTCATTTTTCACTGGAAGTCGGTCATTAGGGGCGGAGTCTGGAGGCGGAGTCACTGGAAAAAAGGAGGAGCCACTGAACCTATATTGCGCTACAGCGCCCCTCCCATAGAATTTTTTGCCGCGAAACCGGTACAAGGTTGTTCGTCGCGGACCACTCTAACCTCCTGACGCCATATTTTCAACTTCGATTCCTGATCGCGGACCGGCCTTTAATCCACTTTTCCAATGTCTGGAGTGCTCTAGAAGCGCCTACGGGTTTTTTAGTCTGGCTCCGCCCACTCCAGTGCGAGGCACATCCGTTGCGCCCCACCCGCAACGGATGTGCCTCGCACTTCTGACCCATCGCTGACATTAATCCACTTTTCCCGGTGTCTGGAGTGCTCTGAAAGCGTTTAAAGAATTTTTCAGCCTGGCCCCGCCCGCCTCCGCACGCTCCACCGACAACGGTGTATGTTGCATTTCTAAAGCACTTGGGACCATAATCCACTTTTTCGCGTCGTTTGTAGTGCCCTAGGAACAAAAAGCACACCTCAGATATGACGGACTCTGCCCAAATGATTGTCTTCGCCATGGACTTTTTTGCAATCTCTAGACTCTCTCGGGGACCGACATTTGTGGGAAGCAACGCCCATCTCAAGTACGCCCCGCCCATTCCGAGTGTGCCTCCTCCATTTGATGGGTCAACCCCTTGCTAACCTTAATCCACTTTTCCCCCATCTCGGGACTGCTCTGAGCTGAATTATGAATTTTTTTCAGTGACACCGGAAGCACCGCCCATTTCTAGTACGCCCCGCCCATTTCGGGTGTGCCTCCTCCATTTGATGGGCAACCTTCTGCTGACATTATTCCACTTTTCCTCCATCTCGCGACTGCTTCGGAAGCGAATTATGAATTTTTGTCTGCGGTACCGCCAACTTTCAGCGCATGCCCCGCCCACTGTGGGCGGGGCTTCGCATAGGTCATGTGTGCTCCTTATTTCTTGTCCCATGCCCTACCCATCCCCGACCTTGACCCCACCTCTCCAAGTTGTTCTTCTGGTAGAAGCGAATTTCCGACAAGCAAACAAACAAGCAACAAACAAACAAACAAACAAGTAAACAGACGAGGCAAATTATATATGGTGGGTGGTGCCTAATGACACAATCTGGTACTTAACGGTACCTTCCTATTCTCCTATATTCTCCCAAAATAACAGCGGTCCGCGTTTCTCGATCCCCGTCTATGACTACATTCTCATCTACAGCAATGAAAGGCGATCGCAACAGTAATGCATCAATGGGCGCCATTGCGAAGTCTGAACGTAGCCTTGAAATATTCGTTAGTTTGCGCACGGTGCGCACGACGCCGCTAACGATGTGCACTAAATTTTTTTTGATTTATAGGGTTTTCCGGAGCTATTACACATATTGGAAAGTTTTAAAAACTGATTTATCATAATTGAACCAAACCATTTATCTGAGGTACCTCTCACAAGAGTCAGTTCGCAGTTCGAGTAATCGCTGGTACCTCATTCCACGCGCTTGATTTAGTTTCTCGAGCTTAAGATACCTCTTAATTGCCAGGCCCCTTGTACTATCTGCACGATATACGACCCACAATGTTGACACCATTACTTGTTGCGCACGCGCTCTATGTGTAGTGAGTGGTTCCTGTCAAAAGGTTAGGTTACACTACCAGGAGTTCATGGGCTGCTGGATCCTTAAGAGGAGGAGGGGGCATTATTTGCCTTTGAAAGCCGTATTTCTGGTCGTTGGCTTCATCCATTTTCCTTTTTCAAGTGCCCTTATACTTTGCTCCACATAACGATAGCTCCACCCATAAATCTTACAAAATCCCATCTAAGATGACATTTTCAGAATTGTCCCCTAATAGAAAATGTGACAATGACCAATGCTAATTGGCCTGTCAACCCGAAAACTAACTTGAACGAATACCTTTCTTTCTTAATTTTTTCGACAGGTGGTCATACTGACAATTCCACAAAATGATTGTTCCACCAAACAAATGGATTTATCCTGTGCAACAATATGAATAAAATGTTGGTTCATTAATCTATTGGAACTGCATTCCTCTGAATAAGTTGGAAAATGCGGTTGTCCATGCTCGAATAGAGGTTTTAAATAAGTTTTCGGTCGACATGCTGCCATGCATCAATGATTGACTCCTTAAGCTCACGGACATTGTGAAATAGTGCATTGTTCTCAAAGTTCTTACGCCAATGAAGTCCCGCACATTCTCTATTAGATTCAAATTGGGGCTATTTGCTGGTCAGGGGAAAGAGGGATTCGATGACGATGATTGACGACGAAGATGATTTGGTGCATTATCCTGCACGGTAACGAGGTCTTTGTTCCGATTTCTACGCCAGAAAGGGAGCAGACCTCGTCGCACTATGTTTAGACAATCGAATGTCTTCATTTTCTCAGATACGACACACCTTCAAACGTCCCGTTGCTATGAAGGCAGCCTAGACCATAACACCACCTCCTCTGAAGTTCCGCCTGGAAAATGAGCTTCTCTTTCCTAAGATCGTGCCAGTAGGACCGATTTCCGTCTGGACCGTCGCAGTTGAATTTTTCTCATCAGAAAACACGACCTGAGGAAAAAAAACTGAAAAGTCAAGACAGACAAGCAGTAGGGCACCGCTGCCATAAGCTAACCTCACTCCAATCGGTTCGGCAACATCTGTTAAAGTCGATTCGGTTTACACGATGCCTTTCCGTCAGAAACGGTGTCTTCCCGATTTTTCTCTTGAGAATGGATTCGGACTCTTTGGAAGACACGCCAAATAATTCCCGATCATGACAGTGGGAATTTGATGCTTCTCTCAAAATACGGCACTTCGCGATCAGAGAGCCAAGAGGACGCCCAGAGCTCTTCTTAATTCCATATCCTGCAGTTGCTTGACAAAATTATTGATCACATGATGACTGCGGCCCAAATCCCGTGCGATTTGACGGTTCGACAATCCTTGAGTCTTCTTTGCGATTATCTGTCCTTTTTCAAAGTCCGATAATGAATGCCTCTTATCATAGCCTAGACAAGGCAAAGGCTGCGTTTATACTTTGCGGCAGCGTAGCGTAGCGCTTCCAGCGTACGCCAGCGGCAGTGCCGGGGAGAGGATAGATATCGATCTAGCTTCACCAGCGTCACGCTAGCGTACGCCAGCGTTTCTCCAGCGTTTCACCAGCGTTTTGCTAGCGTTTGCAGCGGCAGGGGAGTAGAGACTATGGGAGAGCTGGAGGGTACAAAACACATCGATTGCGCGTCTCTCACATACAACCTTATAGTACCATCTCTACAATACACGTCGATTCCGCGTCTCTCACGGCCACATAGTCTCTACTCCCTGCCGCTGCAAGCGCTAGCAAAACGCTGGTGCCGCTGGAGAAACGCTCGAGAAACGCTCGAGAAACGCTGGTGAAGCTAGATCGATAGCTATGCTTCCCGTGCCCTCGCTACGCCAGCGTGCGCTACGCTGGCGTGCCGCTAGCGTACGCTGGTGACGCTGGTGAAGCTAGATCGATATCTATCCTTTCCCCGGCACTGCCGCTGGCGTACGCTGGAAGCGCTACGCTACGCTGCGCTACGCTACGCTGCCGCAAAGTATAAACGCAGCCTAAGAGTCACATGATGAAACAGTTTTACCCAACAAAAATGAGGCGCAGCGAAGAAACATGAGGTGGAACTATCATTTTTTGGAATTGTCAGAGTGACCATTTTTCAAAATAAGTGAAGGAAAAAAGTTATCCTTTTAAGTTAGTTTTTGGTGTTGGCATTGGTCATTACCACAGTTCCTATTTGAGGACAATTTTGTAATCGTCATTTAAGACAGGGTTCTGTAGGATTTAGATGATGATGATTTAGTGGAACCATCACTTTGTAGAGCAGTGCATTTCCACTCGACGGCAGTTTTGAGGAAAACCTGGAGACGTTCTCTTGGAGCAGCGGTAGGAAGTCGGGAAATGTAGGGAGATGGTAGGTGGGATCCCGGGAGGGAATGGGAAAACAGAGCGCGGAATTCTAAGGTAGCGTTTAGACTTCGCGACGGCAGCGCTCCAATCGCGCGATTTGACGATCGATGCGCATGCTTTCGACTGCATCGATCGCGTCGAATGCGCGACCGTCGCGAAGTCTGAACGCTGCCTACGAGAGGAGGGGGTCGCTTTTTGCGCAAATGTTCCCCAACAGCAAAAGCCCGTACCGCAAACTCTGACTGCTGAATAAACTGCAAGTGCTTGAGGGAGGTGGCAAACCTCTGTCTCGACAGCTAAATCGACTGCTCTGTGAATACAGTTACAGCTCGAAGGCTGAGCCCGCATTCAAAATATTGAGTTGCGGACAGAGGCTGTACATGCTTAGGACTAACAAGGGAGGTGTTTCAGGTCATGACGCGCTTTTTGGAAATGGTTTGTTGCTTGTTGTAGGGTTCCATACAAGGGTCACAAAAATGGGTTTCATTTTTGCTATGCGTTTCTGGTGTAGGTCAAAAACTGGGTGAAAAAATTTGGCAGGAATGGGCGGTTTTAACAACGTTAATGGGCTCCGTTCTGCTTGTAACTTCGAGCATGCATTGTTTATGGTGTGTTCGTTAATTAGGACTCGAAAATAGATTTGAATGAAGCAAAATGTAAGAATCATGTAGTGACACTCTTGCCATGCACCAGCGCAAGGGCGCTGTTTTGTGAGCGGGCCTTTCACGACCACTGCCGTCAGGTCGAATGGCGCAGCGGATAACACGACGGATTCTGGATGGGACGGCAATGCGGGACTCTGTGGATCGAATCCTCCTTGCAGGAAAACTTTTGCATTTTTCAGCTTTCCATTCATTTGCGTTCCTGTGTGTCTGGCAGTGGAAATAAGCCAAGTATATGCCATTTGGAGGCATATTCTTCATGCTGAAACCTTACAAACCAGCTCGGTTGTGTGGAGAAGTTTGTTTCCGGGAATGAAGTCGTCTCGTTGCGCTAAACTTCCCTTTTATTGATAGACAAATCTAACAACTAAGTTCAACAAAACGTGTAAAGCATATGCATCCAGTGCACCAACTACACCTAACAAAGGCCAGAGAAGAACAATTACTGCTATCTTGACAAGGGACGACAACATCTCCTTCGTTGAAACCGAAGTCGGTCGGTGTTGAAAACGGTCCAGGATGCTCTTCGACATAACCAGCAGCCACCCAGGCGTACGCAATACATGGGCGAAATCTGGGGGCGCAAAACTGCCGGTATGTCTGGCTGACGACCTACACGGAAAAATTGCTGGCAACTTTTTAACATACACGAGAAAGGCATTTTTAACATACACGAGAAAGGCAAAGGTACGTGACGATATGTCCATACATACGCTTATCTAACCTGGAGCGATTCTTCCTCCTCCTCACACTCGATGTCGCCATTTGATGCGCTCTGGAGAATGCCTTTGAAGGCGTCAGCGATCGCGATCTCCTTCCTCGTTGGAGGTGAAAAATCCGGAGTAAAGGACGACAGAAGACGTCCGATCACTCTAGCAGGCGAGAAGGACATATTGGGATGGAGTAATGTTAGGATGGAGTAGGGTTTGCATCATCGCTTATATATATACACCAGTCGGATCGCCCGGCTAACGCCGAGCTCTCCTCCTTCTTGGAAGCCCGGCTTCGCCGGGCTCATGCAACTGCTTTAGAGCCTCACTTCTTAACTCGTGAAAGAAAGGAGCAAAGTAAGGCATAAGCAGGGCGATACTACTGTCTTAGGCATTTATGATGCTCTCATGGTGACCGGTGTCTTCTAATCAAATAAATGTAGGAACGCGCCATATAGTCGCAGGGCACTTTTATAATGAAAAGTTTGAAATCTGGTCATGGATAATCGATTACTGTCCTCCCCATCTTATGACAGCCACGGATTCTTCGGTCCGCAGTCGCTGCGTGCTCCTGTTCAGGCGAGCGTCGGTCGCGCCAATATGGTACCCCTTCACCTCACCTATCCCCAAACTAACCTCAGCTATTCCCCGCTCAGCCACCCTACAGGTCACGCTCAGCTGCTACGCGAATAGCCCGTGCAATGGTTCTGAGTGCACTAAATGGTTGTGTTATGTTGTGGAGGGTGTTATGACTATCAAAACGCTACCACAATTTGATAATGCAACATTAATCGGTTCAGTTCCGATTGCGGTCGATCCATTTTCTTCCCATCTTGTCGCAACCGTAGACGCCTTACCGCCGCAGGGGCTATGTGCTCCTAATCGCGAAATCGCCGTTCTCATCTGGTATCCCCTCACCACATCATCCCACTGACCCTATTTAACCGGCACCCACCCCGCACGTGGTATGCAGCCGCCATGCAACATAGGGACACTACTCCGCCACTGTTCTTACCACCGCCTTGCTCGTGCTCACGTCCAGCTCCCAAGCGAGCAGCTCCTGCAGTAGCACAGAGTATATCACAGTGGTTGGCCCCAGTTTGCCCGATTCAATCCATATGCCTCCTTCCCCTGCATGGGCTCAGATCCGACTGAGTACGCGCAAGGGAGTGAGGATGGGAGAAGGGGGTCACTCGATACTAACTCCCACCTTCCTCACCTCACCCCATTCCGTACTCGCCACTCCACCCCCCCCCCCCCACCTTGCCCCTTGCACGCGCTTACGTCCAACTGCCACGCGAGCAACCCGTGCAATGGCTCGGAGTGTAGTGGTTTTCTTATATAGTGGAGAGTGTTATCACAACCAAAACAACTTCTTAGTTCGTTACGGTAACATAGATTGGCTTGCAGTTTTGTTAGCGGTTGTTTCCTCATCCCTTGGTGCGCGTTTCTACTGAAACGCGCGCTACGCACCCCTCACTGTACCCTCAGCTC
This sequence comes from Cooperia oncophora, assembly GCA_036418165.1. Lineage (NCBI taxonomy): Eukaryota > Metazoa > Nematoda > Chromadorea > Rhabditida > Trichostrongylidae > Cooperia > Cooperia oncophora. The sequence goes on along the minus strand of MU913311.1, from coordinate 12,525 downwards.
CGGCTGAGCACGTGCAGGAGAGGGAGGCAGGGCGACCCGGTACCCCCACCCTGCCCCCGCACGAGCACACGTCCAGCTGCCACGCCAGCAGCTCGTGCAATGGCTCGGAGTGTACCGAATGGTTGTCTTATATAGCGGAGGCTGTTATCACAATCAAATCATTGGACTGCTACATCCTCCCAGTCGGTTACCGGTTTGCCTAGCGGTCGTTTTCGCCTCCAGCGAACTCGAACCCGTGAAGTATTTTGCGGACGGACAGACAAACATACATACATACATACATACAAACCTACATACATACAAACATACAAACCGACACACAAAGTTACTGGTTTATAGAATGAAAGGATATATGGATATGATCAACAGCTCCAGTAGATCAAATAGATCTCCAACACGATCCCGGACCGACGACTTCGGATTCAACGAAGGAGATGTTGCCTTACCTTGCCAAGAAAGCAGTAATTAATCTTCTCTGGCGTTTGTTAGGTGTAGTTGGTCTTCTTTTGTTGAACTTTGCCGTAGTTGTTAGATTAGCAATAATTGTTCTTCTCTGGCCTTTGTTAGGTGTAGTTGGTGCACTGGATGCATATGCTTTACACGTTTTGTTGAACTTAGTTGTTAGATTTGTCTATCAATAAAAGGGAAGTTTAGCGCAACGAGACAATTCATTCCCGGAAACAAACTTCTCCACACAACCGAGCTGGTTTGTAAGGTTTCAGCATGAAGAATATGCCTCCAAATGGCATTTACTGCCAGACACAGGAACGCAAATGAATGGAAAGCTGAAAAATGCAAAAGTTTTCCTGCAAGGAGGATTCGATCCACAGAGTCCCGCATTGCCGTCCCATCCAGAATCCGTCGTGTTATCCGCTGCGCCATTCGACCTGACGGCAGTGGTCGTGAAAGGCCCGCTCACAAAACAGCGCCCTTGCGCTGGTGCATGGCAAGAGTGTCACTACATGATTCTTAGGCTGCGTTTATACTTTGCGGCAGCGTAGCGTAGCGCTTCCAGCGTACGCCAGCGGCAGTGCCGGGGAGAGGATGCATATCGATCTAGCGTTCCCAGCGTCACCAGCGTAACGCTAGCGTACGCCAGCGTTTCTCCAGCGTTTCACCAGCGTTTTGCTGGCGTTTGCAGCGGCAGGGGAGTAGAGACTATGTGGCCGTAAGAGACGCGCAATCGATGTGTATTGTAGAGACTATGTGGCCGTCAGAGACGCGCAATCGATGTGTATAGTAGAGACTGAGGGCGAGTGAGAGACGCGCAATCGATGTGTTTTGTACCCTCCAGCTCTCCCATAGTCTCTACTCCCCTGCCGCTGCAAACGCTAGCAAAACGCTGGTGAAACGCTGGAGAAACGCTGGCGTAACGCTAGCGTTACGCTGGTGACGCTGGGAACGCTAGATCGATATGCATCCTCTCCCCGGCACTGCCGCTGGCGTACGCTGGAAGCGCTACGCTGCCGCAAAGTATAAACGCAGCCTTACATTTTGCTTCAGTCTATTTTCGAGTCCTAATTAACGAACACACCATAAACAATGCATGCTCGAAGTTACAAGCAGAACGGAGCCCATTAACATTGTTAAAACCGCCCATTCCTGTCAAATTCTTTTCACTCAGTTTTTGACCTACCCAGAAACGCATAGCAAAAATGAAACCCATTTTTGTGACCCTTGTATGGACCCCTACAACAAGCAACAAACCATTTCCAAAAAGCGCGTCATGACCTGAAACACCTCCCTTGTAAGAAGGGGTGGAGTCCTCCCTTGTGAGTATCAGCTGTTTCCCGTTATCACCCCACCCTACCATTCGTAATGGAGAGAGCCAATAGAGTAACGACCGCACTGTCGGGTAACCCTTAAAAATGAACGTTAGGCGTTGCGACAGTCAGGTGGGCGGGGTGGCCACCTCTCTATGAGCTTGAAGCGCTAAACCCTCGCACTTTTGAGCTGGGAAATTAGTGCATCCTACATTCCACATCCTTGTAGGCCGGGCTACAATATTCAAAGAGGGCGCAGAAGCTAAAATGAACACGGGCTCTGCCTTTGAGCTAGTTTCACTGAACAAGAAAAGCTCGAACTGTAAAGGCATTTGGTAAGATAAATCCCTATGACGAGTAGGATTAATACACACGGCAGCACGGAATTCCGCGACGCCTGCGCTGTGTAGCGGCTTCTCCAAGTAAGGTACCCTTATAAAGCCCTATCAAGCTACAGCACCGACTCGAACGTCCACCGCGCCCGCCCGCCCACAAATAGACGACCTACCCAATGCTCGTATTTGCTACTCGTATAAGTAAAATATGAAGCGATGGGAATGATGTGAAGCGTTTGTGGTGTTGCATGGATACTACAGTCCTCATCATTACGTACTGTCGGGGCGGTTCAGTGCGGCTGCGTTTGGCGCGGTGCCAAACCCGCTCTCCACCAGTATTTAAAGCGAGCAAATGATATGACTGTATTATATCCTCCGTATTACTCGTTTTCTACCACTTTTTGTCGCATACGCGTTTCAACAAAAAGGCTGAGAACGGCTTCAACAGTGTGCACACTCATACTGGCTGACACGCCCCACCGGTCCGCAATGATGAGGACTGTATATGAGTACATACAGTTGTCATCCGGGCACTTGATTAGGGCGGCAAGGGTCGCGATGTGGCGACCAGTCGTTTCCAGCTTAATTTGACCATTAAGGTACTAAGGTTTGTTGTTTTATTGTCTTTATGAAGTACATGAGGGCGTGGAGTCCTTTTTTGTTTCTGTAATAGTGTTTTTGCGATTTTTTTCAGGTGTTTGTTCAATTGTCTGCCTAACTGTTTAATTGTGCGCAAAAAACAGAGGAATCTCAATCATAATTTACCTTGTGAAGACAAGGAACAACTAATCTCGAGAAAAGCAGCCATAACAGTGTAAATTAGGGAGAAAATGGCTAAAATAGGCTGGAAACAGCTGACCGCCGCGTCGCGACCCTTGCCGCCCTATCAAGTGCTCGGATGACGACTGTACGTGCAACCGGTAGCGGTTACCTGCAAGAAACTACGGGTAACTCGTCCGAAATTGCTTTATCAGCCGTTAAGAATGAAGGCTTTCCTCAGCAGGATTGACCATTTCACTTTTTTTTTCGCCATTTTCCCCCCTATATGGCATCTTGCTAACATTTCCGACTTAGTACCAAATTGTAGTGCCCACTGCCTTTGAGGAGGCATGGAGCTCTAAATGACTTACATGCCCTCTGAAATACCTCTGAATCGTGTGAACGTCACTTGTGCAAAAGAAGTTCTACCATCCACGAACCTGTTTGTCCTGCTCTAAGTTAAGTAAAAAGTTCAACAACATTTATAAGCTCTGCTTCATTTTAAGGCTGTAACGGAGACCAGTAGAGCCTATTTGATGAGAGGTGAAGGAATTCTGATTGGAGACATGACAGTGAAAGTTAATGGAAGGACAGTAGTGTGAGTCTAGACTTTTTTTCGGAATTATTCCACTCTTACGACTCAAAAAACTCAGGGAATCCGTTTTCGCTGAAATCGGAGTTATTTGGTGCTCCGATCACGAATAGGATATCCATTTGTCGGTTTTTGACCTCCAGCTCTTCTAAAATTGTACAAAGTTGCATGGTGGGGTTAATTGGCATTTCGCAGTCGCGAATTGACATTCATTCTGGCGCCAGCGTTAACATAGGGAACTCTGATCTCAGAGGGCTTAGTGAGGTTGGTGTCGAAAAACGAATGCCATGTTCGTGATTCGTGAGGGTATCAAACGGACGGAGGAGCTGGCTCGTGAAGGCGGAGCTAGCTTATCGTAGCTGACCCTGCTTCCGTCTACTAAGCGCCTCCGAGTTGCAGCATTGGGCACCCCCTGTGATAGCGAACTTGTACACTAGAGGGTTTCTGCACCATCGTTGATCGCGGATGCTGTCTTCAAGCGATAAGGTTCTCTTATTTATTCCGCGGTAGTAGAAAAGGAAAAGTGCTCTTTTTTTGTACTATTCATTCATATTTTTTATACATACAAACATTCTTCAAATATAACAAATATATGTTACAAATTGTTGTGAAAGTATTCATGGATTCCTCGATTGAAAAAGAAATTATGCACAAAAACGCACGTAATCGCACGGGAAAATTTTGTGCGCTAGTGCATCTTACAAATAAGCTCCCGTGCAGGTATGCTGCGTAGTGAAGCTCGAATAAGGCAGCAGGAAGGCCGATAAAGGAGAAAAAGTAGTTGCCTTAAGCCTTAGATATAACCCTCCTATTCTCTTCGTACGAGCAGAGGACGAGCGAAGGATATGATTGGACGAGACCACCGGACAATGGTGCTGCTGTCGATACGGTCGCCGCAATTGAACTCTTAGTCAGCCGTTTTCTTTTTGGGGATAATATCCTCACCTAACTTCTTTGGCCTGTTTTGTAATTTCGGAGTTGACGGAATAATGATGGTTGGGATATGGTAAGAGGCGAAACGAGCCATTCGTGTTCTGGAGTGTTTTCTTTTTCCAATCATTTGTTTTTCTCTGCCTGGGTAGAGCGGTGGGCGGAGCCATTGGAGATGGGGTTAGATAAAAATGGTACGATCACACCTCCGTTAATTATGCCTCGCCCCTAGGTGCGAGACATCATTAACGAGGTGCGAAGCGACCTCATTAAGCAGGGGGAAATCGTGCTCGAGTGCGAAGTGACCTCATTCAATGAGAATCATGACCTCCATCGACCTCCCCCTCTCCCATGATCATAGACCTTAACCCATTCATCCTTACTTTGGACTCACCGCTCTACCCCACCTTCCACGACTGCCTCCGCATGTTATCGAAATCGGAATAAATCGAGTGAAAACTAAACTATCAGGAAATTAAAAAATTTCTGATTCCCGTTCTTATGTGTATGAAACCTTTCCAGGGTTCCCTCAGACATCGTGCCCCACTCCTTTGTATGTAACACCGCCACCTCAATTTTTCCCCGGCACCAGCACCTTCGTACGACGTAGGGCTTGCACCACCCATACAGTTTCCCCCCCCGCCCCGGCACCTTTCTACTAATCGTTGCAGGCATCCAAATTAGGACCGTTACCCCTGTACCAGAAACTTCTTACTACGTGGAGCCCTTCTCTCCATACACTTTTTCCACCTCCCGGGCAACTTCCTCTTCAGCAACACCCACGCTAAGACAGTGCGAGGTGTACATGGCGTGAGGAACAGAACAATTCTGAGGAAGCTGCGCAAAATAGGACACCTTCCAGATCCCTTTCTTCATTGCACCTGTCGAAGACACTGTACTTATTTTCAGATTCAACGAACTTTATCAGCAGGGAGTATCTAGTGCCCAAATAAGAGTGGTACTGCATAAAAATGTGCTCATTCAGTCACAAAACAAAATCTGGTATAATAATTTGTTAATTAATTATTGATATCAATTTGTACACTTGTTCTTGTTTAAGTAATAATAATAATAATAATAAATATATGAAATATATGGCAATCTTTTTACCCACTTTACCGAAATCTTGCAATGGATTTTATTCCGATTTGGCATTAGCTTAAATTAGCGTTATCCTTTGAAGTGGAGGTCGAGCTGCAGTTTGAGCACGACGCTGCCTGGCTAATAGGAGCGTCGCTTCGCCACCTCGCTGATCGCGGTTCAATGATAGTTTCTTCGCGCACCTCGCTAATTTATGCCTCGAATCCAGAGTGCGAGAAGTCGTTAAACGAGGTGGTGTGCGATCGTACCATTTTTATCCTACCCATTGGAGATGGTCGGACCACTAAAAGGGTCCCCCCCCCCCCCGGTCAGAAATGCCTGTAGGGCTGCTACACGACTTCGGCCTCCAAGCGCCGCCCGCGCCACACTCAAGTTCACCAAGGTCCCGCCGCAAAGAAACACGTACTCAGCGGTGAGAGCAACCTGAAATGAGAGATAGCAGACAAGTAGCGCGTTCAGCTGTGGTGAGGCGTGTGGCTGGGCATGTGGCGGCGTGAGCAGAGTATGGAGACGGCACCCAGGTGAAAGGCCGTTGGATGGCGTGCGCGCCAACTGCCATATTGTTTCTGGCCGTAATTGCCACCTCCACCGAGCCTCTGCAGCCGTTCTCTCGGATCGGACAACTCGTCCGAGCCCCTTATTACCTTGATTCTCGTGAGTGATTGACCGGCACTGCTGACATAGACGCTGAATTGCAAACTGATGACTTAACTACGCACATTCGTCAGTTTTTGAACTAATTTTCGACTTCTTTCCCCCAACCCTCCACTGCGAACCCCTACTATTACGACTATTACAACTACGAAAAAATAAGCTGTGAGCAAACTGAGAAAACAATGTGTCGTGATCCTATAATGGTCATAAACTATGGCTCTTCCAGCTAGCGGGCAGCATGGAACTTATGTTTTTAAGCAACTGTATAAAACTTGCTAGCGATTAAATAATGCCATAGTTGTGCAGAAATCCAATGAAGAATACTAGTCGATGGTCATCATCATAGCTGGACAAAATAATACCAGAGAAACATTGTTTGTCCAAATTAATAGTAGCGGAACAGTAAGGGGTTCGCAATAGAGGGTTGGGCGAAAAAAGTCGAAAATTGGCTCAAAGCGGACGAGTTAAAACATAGGTTTGCAATGTTGGCATCTTGCCAGTGTTGGTCAATCAATCACGAGAATCAACGTGATAAGTGTCTCGGACGAGTTGTCGATCAAGAGACGGCTACAGGGGCTCGGTGGAGGTGGCAATTACGGCCAGCAGCGCCTCAGTCACGGTATAACAGCAACCAGGCACGCCATCCGACATATTAGGTTGATGCATATGTTTTGACCCCAACTTTTTTGTAAATATCTCAAAGAACCAGCCTGAAGATTAGAGGTATGCACCATCACCATCCACTACTCGACGCCAGCGCTCAGGCAGCTTGTCGATTCCATCCTTCCAGAACGACGGGGGCTGGGACTTGAAGAAGTCGTCGAGTGCCTTTCTGACCTGATCCTTTGTTTCGAACTTTTTTCCGTCCAGAGAGCGCTGCAGGTGGCTGAACAGCCAGTAGTCAGAAGGAGCGAGGTCAGGGCTGTAGGGAGGGTGGGCGACCATCAGCCATCCGTACTTCTCCAGCTCGGCCTGGGTCGCCTTTGCAGTGTGAGGTCGGGCGTTGTCATCGTGGAAGTATAGTGTAGTTCGCTGCGGACGGTTGGGCGTGTCAGTGCGGCTGCGTTTGGCGCGGTGCCAAACTCGTTCTCCACCAGTTGTTGAAGCGGGCAAGTGACAATACTGTATCATATCCTTCGTATTACTCGTTTTCTACCACTTTTTGTCGCATGCGCGCTTCAACAAGAAGGCAGAGAACGGCTTTGACGGGGTGACACACTCATACTGGCTGACACGCCCAACCGTCCGCAGCGAACTAGAGAGTTCCGCATTCGATCCACGAGTACGGTCGACGTGATCTTTCAATTTCCGCAGCTGGGTAACGTATGTGGAAGCGTCAATCGTCTGTCCCTTCTCCAGCAGCTCCCAGTACTCCATGCCTCTTCTGGACCACCAACAGGACAGGAGAACCTTTTTGGGGTGAAGGTCGGCCTTTGGGGTGGCTTCTGGCTGTTCTCCTTTGTCGACCCACTGCCGCTTCCTCACAGGGTTATCGTAGAGGACCCACTTCTCATCTCCAGTGATCATCGAGTTGAGAAAGTGAAGCTTCTTTTGTGAATCGTGAAGCAAAACCAGGCAGTGGCGCAGGTACATTCTGTCACAGTGGTAATTGTGCGACATTGTGGCCTGCAAATGCAAGGTGGGTGAGTGATAGCTAGTGTGATAAAAGAGTACCAGCCGGCTTCGCCGGCTGACACCGGCGCGCCTCCTTCTGAGATACAGCACGGCTTCGTCGAGCGGGCGCGGCTCCGCCGCGCTTACCTTCTTCCACACATTTCATTAGCCGCCTAGTATCAGGCTTTTCTTTTACCTGAACAGGTGGTCAACATTCTTTGACCAATAGCATCATACCTGCTCCTTTCAACACTATTACGGTGTATGGAGTGGTGGTAAGGAGCGTTGATCAAGTGGACAGATGAGAGAAAAGCCGGGTATTAGTCGAGCATTTGATCATACGAATGCAGGTAGGCGCGATGGAGCCACGCCCCGCAAAGCCGGGCCGTATCACATAGAGGTCTGGAGTGCCTGGAGTGCTCTGGAACCGCTTGAGGATTTTTAAGGCTGGCCCCGCTCACCTTGACGCACGCTCCACCACAACGTATGCCTCGCGCTTCTCAACTAATAACCCCTCGCTGATCTTAAACTACTTTTCCCGGTGTCTGGAGTGCTTTGGAACCATTTTGCGAATTCTTCCGAATTTGGCTCCGCCCACCTCGGTGCAGGCTCCGCCCACAACGGGAGTGCCTCGCACATTCTTACATTTGATCACTTGGGGACCATCCACTTTTTGGCACCATCTGCAGTGCTTTAGGACCAAACTACGACTTTTTATACTGTTCCTCGTGCTCAAATGCACGCCCCGCCCACTGTAGGCGGGCCTCAGCACGCCGTGAAATGGTGGACCTTGTCTTCGTCATGGACTTTTCTGCGATCCCTAAACATTTTCGGGACCGAGTTATCGACCTTTGTGGGAAGCGCCGCCCATCTCAAGTACGCCCCGCCCATTTCGGGTGTCTCTCCTCCATTTGGTGTGCCAACCCAGTGCTAACCTAATTCCACTTTTTCCAGTCTCCGAGCTGCTTTGTAGCCAAGTTATGGTGATTTTTCAGTGACACGGGAAGCGCCGCCCATCTCAAGTACGCCCCGCCCATTTCGAGTGTGTCTCCTCTGTTTGGTCGGTCAGGCCTTTGTTAACTTTACTGCACTGTTTCCTCATCTCGGGACTGCTCTGGAACCGAGTTATGACTTTTTTCAGTGACATCGCTAACTTTTGACGCACGCCCCGCCCACTGTGGGCGGGGCTTACCAGGTCATGGGTGCTATTTAGGTTTTGTCCCATGCTCTACCCATCCCCACCATGACCCGACCTCTCCAAGTTCTTCTTCAGGTGCTATGAATTTCGTGACAAACAGACAGACGCACACACACACACACGGACATAGCCGATTATATTAGTAGGATAATGCACACGTTACGTGATGACGAAATACCAACATCCATGCAAACGAAATACGGAAGGATGAAACACGGGTTTTAAAGATATGCATCAACCTAATACAACTCACCCACGTATCACTACCCTCCAATCTGTTTTACACTTCTGACAAGAGAAAGTGACACAGTCTCGCAGCTGCAGACCCATTCTTCCTACATTCCTCGAGGACGTGGATCCACGGAGTTGGGAGCACAGTTCTTCTTTACTTGTGCCGCTTGGCGACGACTAGTCACTGCTTCCTGTCAGCATGACTCAATAGAGTGACTCGGGCAGGGCATTCGATGGGGATTTTGGTCGAGCTTTTACGACCCCCCCCCCTTTTTTTTCAGGGGCTGGTACGACCCCCCCCATGCCCATGCTCGTACGATGGCTGACATGGCTGACTGTGGTTGTGGTTTATACTCGGCGAAAAAGTTGTCGAGCGGGGGGTATGTAGTAGGCATGCGACGTACATCGTACGGGCGTACATAGTACCTATAACACAGAAAATTCATAAAAATCCATCAAGTGAACCACGTAACTCCTCTACCAGGAATACGACCCCCCCTCCCAACAACAACCAAATACGACCCCCCCTCCAAAACGTCGCAAGCGAGAAAAATCAACTATAAAAATAAATTTTTCCCAGCCCAAAATACGACGCACCCGGTTTTGGGCAGACGCAAATACCCCCCCCCATGAGGGAATACTCAACCACATGCTGTGGCCTGGACTCGGAACAGAAAAATACTCATTATAATAAAAATATTAAATATCATTTTTTATTTCATTCACAAGATTGATTGACCATCAACCCTCTACTGCAAGAACGGTAAAGGCTCGAGACCTGATACGATGAAAATTACATAGGCTAGTGCAAATATCAAAAAACCAATATTGACGTGCTTCACATTTCAAAATATTCTCGAAAATTCACACAATAATGTGGAAACTGACCTTGGAGTTTCAGGAGAATTAAGGACAAAGGAGGATCCTCGTGCTATGATTCGGAAAGATGGATTCCGGGCGCAGGAAACTATCTTTATAAGAATGGGAAGTGGAAAACGATGTACTACTTCCCCCACTATTTTCCTCAGTACCTTTCTTAGCTCCTAGTTTCTTAATAAACGTGTTTGTCTACCGTCGGTGTTGGTCATTCAGGAAATAATTACCAGCATGCTTGTCAACTCCAACCATCTACACTACATATCCCAGAGATGAAGGGGGCGTGACTGCGTTCATTCGCGACAATCGTCATCTCCTTCTGTAAAAAAAACTGGGGTAAAACCTTGTTGCAAGATCCCATCATCCCGCCAATGGGGAGGCTACTTTTCAATGTTGGAAGCAACCACGCCCTCTCCATCCCTGAGAAACAGAGCTCACCTCGCAGCGACCGTTTCCACGGCATTACATAAAGACACCCGCGTCGACCTAGAATTAGGTTGGTGGGATTAATCCGCCATACGTTTGAGTTAAGCTTACTACTCAGAAACCCACAGTATTAAAAGTAACCATCGTTATTATAAAGGGCTTCCTGCTGTTGAAGTGAACCGTGAAATCTTTAAGCTTCTCCCAGAATCGCACCATTCATCGCCTACCAAGAAAGAGCATCGGAAAGTAGATCTTCTCGAGCTGACGTTGATTTCTACAGTATTCAGTTCCCAGAGGATGCAGTAGGGACCAAGCTACAGACCATGGTGATCAGAGTTTCAAATTTGGTGAAGAAGCTGAGTAGGATACGCATTCCTTGGTCGGGACCCATGACCTTGTGGCATAGCTGCATCACCGCATGCGGTTTCTGCCAAGGAGTCGAAGGAAGGTGGTAATGAGAGTGTTTCTGAATGAAATCGCTCAAAACGTCATCCATGTGCAGTTGATTACCGTAGACTGTGTCCGTAACGCCTGTGGCAATATTTTAGCGACTCTGAAGTTCCACCAGTGACGCAAAGAAATCGTTCTTCTGTTGCGTGATGTTACGTAAGTGGGTACATCGGGCACATTGGCTGTCACGGGGATTTATTCGATACGTGATGGCGCGGGAAAGCTCTGCTATAAAAGCCGTGCGACGTAAGCTGACCATCTCCAGCCTCCACCTCTACCCCTCTTGTACATTTACACTTCTTATTGTGCTCTGAGGTCACTACCGGCAGATCATTCGATCAACAGCAGTGCCTCCTGTTCCCAGGACAAAACCCCTTAATGCCCATCTGCTTTGGTTTGGCAGGCAGGTTTTTCGCTTTGAGAGCTAGTGTGAAGGTCATGTGCACGGTTGACGCAAGGAGCTCAGCTCTCGTTACCAACCACAGTCAAGTGTCGTATGTAAAAAACCATCCAATATAAACCAAGAAGAGAGAGCTAGTCATGACCATCTGATTCGCTATGTCAGACTGGTGCAACTCATAAGGCATCCTTCACAGGAAATTTTCCCGGTAAGCGGGATTGCCGAGAAACATGATGGCTGTCACATAGGTGCACTCCAGAAATGCTGCCAATCTACTGGTGGTAACGTTGGGCAGCACCTCTAGGGGGTTAAGTGAAGGGCCTATTCTGTGCTGGTCGCCGACCTATGCGTTGCCTACTTTCGAATAAATAACTCCGGCTTGTGTGCGCTGATACCAACTGGACGCTGTGGCGTGGCAGGTGATGTTCTTCCTGAACAGCGCAGGTGTTGGCTTCCTCGACTATGAAAGGAAGGCAATATACTATGTTATAGCGAAGGACAGTTCAGAAAGTGCCTTGACCTTCACATAACTTTTAAGCTTCTGAAGCTTCCACAAAACCATAGCATATCCGTCTGCAAAGACCCTCAGAGAACACTCTACACTAATCAGGAGTTCATACATTCAGGATGTATTTTGATTCTTCTTCCAGAACACTGTTGGAAGTGCCGCAGGACTTTTTTCCAGCTTACATCATTCTCTGTGTACGTGGTGCTACCACGCTGCAAGGTGCTTGTTATCAGAAATGAATGCAGGGCACGCCATCGCTGTGATGATCACAACAGGGGGGGTCGTATTTGGTCTGAGAGAAACTTTTTTGATAATTGATTTCTCTTGTTTCACGGAACGCTATGAAGGGGGGAAGTCGTATTTGGTCGTTGTTGGGAGAGTGACTGAAAAAGGTGGTAGGAAGTTGGGAAAGTCTAGGAAAGTGGCAGGTAGCATGAGGGGTCGCACTTGAGGATGGACTTAGGGGGGGGTTGCATTTTTCAGGAAATGTTCACAACGCGATGGCGTGCTCTGAATGAATGACTATCTGAGCTTGATCAAGCCTACTAAAGAATCATTTCTCTACATTAGAGTGGAGACAGCCAATGCGTACCGTGAAGAGGTGACCTTGAAGTCTTCTCAAACCTATTGTATGTATGAGAGTGAAGTCTACAACTAGTTTGGTGAGGTTTGCATAAGGAAAACTAAA
>MU913310.1:17433-30855 GCA_036418165.1 Cooperia oncophora | reverse complement strand
TCCCTCAGAACGCGGCTGGCTCACCTCGAAGAGTGCCTCTTCCTTTTACCATTGGTCTACTGTCCAAGAGTTTTCGGGTTCGGGTTCGGGCGGATCATCAGCATTCGTAGCTGAGTAATGAAGATGCCGGCCATCACTCTCTTTCCCCTTTATTAGCTTTACGCCACGACCGCTCCACTATATGCGCAGCATCGCCTTTGTCCCGTGAATGATGGGTTTCGACATGCCTTCTGCCCGTACTGCTTCGTCAACTCACTGGGCACGATGGTGCACGTTAGTACCAACACTACAGTAATCACGGACCGTCATATGTTGCCATTCACCTGCTCGCCTAGAGTCCAAGTCTCTGATTACCAGCGACACTTTAGGGCAGGAAGAAGCGAAGAAATGGGAGTAGCGTTAAATGTACTTTGGCTCCCTCGCTATTCTCAATATTGAAACGCACTCTAAGACGCTCCTCCTGCGAAGGTCTGGAGCTGAGTCGCTCATCATATTTACATACCTACTTCCCGACCCAGATCGACAAAGCTCCGACATTAAGAGGTGTTCCTTCGCTGAGTGCAAGTGGAGAACCGGGAATCAAAACGTTTTTCGTGAAGAATTTCTTTGTCAGATTTGACACTAGATCAATTTTTTTGTGCGCATCAACTAGCTTTCACTATTCTTGGTCGATTTTCGATGTTATGAGCATAGTGCTATTAGCACTGGTGTTCATTATGTTTCCTTCTTCAATACCATGCATTCCAGCTCTCAGTGTCACGCGACGCATTGTTGAACTACCCTGCTAAAATTTGCGCCTTCGGTAAAGCTCTTTCAGAACTTCACTTTTACATTCAGGGTGCTCGTATAGCAGAAAATGACGAAACCCTGGTGTTGAGATAGACGAAGTGCTCGCGAAGAGTCATGTCCGGTTTCCGAAATGAGGCCCACGGTCGACCGAGACAGAAGGCACAACACTATTTCACGGTATCACTTCACTTTAATGAAGTGAACTTTCTGAAGCGGCCCCTCATTCTCGCAATCGGTGGAGGTGTCAGCGGCAAACAATGCGTGCTCCTCCCAAATATCCTTAAAGGCGAGTGACACGATAAGTTTCCAGGACGTGTAGGACTAATGCGCCTAGCAGGACAGAATTCAGCGCCCCTGAGCAGGCGCTGCGTGACGCCTTTTCCAAGGAAGGTACCCTCACCTATCAACTGCAGCATACCGAAGCAGACGCCCACCGCTCCCACCCTGCCACAAATGTCCGACCGATGCTGATGCTCGTATCGCTTCATTTGCGAAGTACAATATGAAGCGAAGGGATTGATATTAGACGGCTGCAGTGCTGGCTGGATATATGAGTACCTCCATAGTCTAATTCGCTGCGGACGAAAGGGCGTGTCAGGCGGGATGAGTTTGGCTCGGTACCAAACCCGTTCTCCGCGAGCTATGCAAAGCGGACACTAGTCCCGGCTAGTTGTCATTACACCACTTCCGCGCTACCGTATCCCACGCCTAGTAATAATCATTTTCTAGAGTCCCCATCGACAATCATTCTCTTATTAGTCGTTTTCCCTTGTTTTTTTTTGTTTTGCTATGGTCCTAGCGTCTCCCACTCTTGTTGTTAAGTTTACTTCCATCGTCGAATATGTAACTGTACATAACTATGTAACCATATGTTGTTTATTCATGCAAGGGTTAACCAGCTTTTTTTCATGTTATGAACAATGTAAGCTTGAGGAAACGATGCCTAGCTTTGGACAGTGCAGTGTTTCCTTGGGTGTATATTTTGAGATCCACCACAACGGCAAATAGAACTACCTCGCCCAGTAAAAATAACAGCTACTCACTCATGCGAGATCAAACATTTGGGTCACCGTGAGGCTTCTAACACTCATCAACTTATTCTCGTCTACGCAGTGTTTCATACTTTTGGATAGTCCCATACCACGAGTAGATGTTTATGCTCCCCTTTTCGCGTATTTGAGTTAATTGTCGGGTTCTATCAGCTTCGCTATTCACCGATTCTTCAGTATTGTAAGCTATGAACATGGCCTCGTGCCAAATGATAGGTGCACCTCCGCTGATTTGCTTAGAGAAGCTGAGAGCGAGCTCCTGCTCATTAAAAAATTTAAAGCATTCTATGGTGAAGCTGATTTGCTGAACTTCTGATTAGCCGGAATCTCCTGCCTTCTGCTTGTAGCTCTTGACGTACATATATGGCCCACACGAAGGAACTTCGCACGTGAAAGAAATATATCAAGCCATCGTAAATACGATTGGGTTACCCTCCATTTGTCGGGAAAAAAGGAATATGGGTAGAGCAAAGTCATCAGCCTTCGCATCATACCAAACGGCAGGCTGTTTGTAACAGTGAGTCACTGCCGTTCCAAAAAAGAAGTCGAAGTTCGAGTCTCTAGCACCGCTTCTCTTTGTCTCCATCAATTTCGATTAAGTGGCATGTTTGCAAAGATCCAAAGAGACATGGTCTTTATGGTAAAGAGTTTGCTCGGGGTGTGATACAATTTCCAGCAATCCCTGCTCACAGACAGTTCTAGGATTTAGAACTGCTGGAAATGGTATGATTCATTCAGAGCAGTTATTGAGATTTGTGGAATGACCACTTCTAAAAGAAAATCACTGTTTCATGGTTCTGACCTGTTGCGGTGAATGTTGAGAAACGCTTTTTAAAGAAAGCACCGCTTACTAAGCATGGTAACCTTCGCTGTAGAAGTCGGCCGTTCCAAACAAATGGCGCTACAACGGAGAGTTATCTCACAGATTCCCCTCTGCATAGTTTATAGCTTCCATCGCAATACTCTAGAAAATGATTATTATTAGGCGTGGGATACGGTAGCGCGGAAGCGGTGTAATGACAACTAGCCTGGACTAGTGTCCGCTTTGCATAGCTCGTTCTCCGCCAGTTGTTGAAGTGGGCAAGCGACAGACTATCATATAGCTCATTTAACTCTTTTTTTACCAATTGTTGACGCATACCCGCTTCAACCACCGACAGAGAGCATGTTTGGCGGCATGGCACGCTCAAAGGCAGCGTCCGCGATCAACCAAAGTGAAAAAACCCTCCAATGAAAACGAACGCGGAGTCGCAACCATAGCGGATATCCCACTCTTGCGGCTCGAAATCGATTGGTTGACGAGGGCGGAGTCAACAAGGCTGAGCTGACGCCTCCTTTCCTGTTAATCCCGCCCCGACTGGTTAACAGTTGTCAATGCTTGCTGGCATTGATAACCGCTAAATTTCTAGCGTTTGTTTCGTACACTGATAGACGGGTATGTGACAAGAGGATCGTAATTCGCCGCGCTGGTGGGCGTCGCGTGCGACGTCTCGTCTGCAAAGGACGATGGTTCCAGGTAGTAGATGGCGACAACATGCAATTAAGGACCGAAAACAGTAATGACTGTCTACGATGACGGGGTCTACATGAAGTCCGGTGCTCCATTCGACAGGTTAAAACGAGTTATGAAAACGCCGCGCCCATCGCCGCGCGTGGCGGTGCGGCAATTACGATCCTCTTTACCGTCTCCCCTGATAGACAAATTAAGTCATAGACAGATCGATTATCAATGCCAGCGTGGATTAGATTAGATAACCTAGGTAGTGGCCTTATGAGAATTAGCCGCAACGAGGCTGCGATGTATTTTGGAGAACTCACCCAAAATCTGCGAAACTCGTCCAGATGCCTTAAATCGAATAGGGTCTTATTTCATGTTCTTGCACACCTTTTTTCCTACTTTTTTTGATTAATGCTTCATTTGCCACCTGTTCTAACAAATCTGACCCCTGAAACCTGCCAAAGTCCATCGCGGGCGCTGTCTTTAGACCGGCTGAAACTCCCTTTCGTCCGCAGCGAACTCGAATATATGCAGCCGTCTACCACAGCGGTGATGGGTACGATACCAGCGGGGAACTCGTAGGGAATGCTTTCAGAGTCGAGTAGAATAAAACTTTCTCTTGCAACTCTTCAGCAGTTTCACATTGCTTTTTCGACATTTTGCATAGGAACCCTCGGCTGCTAATTTTCAAGAAGTACCTAGCTTTGCAAGCTAGGGCATGAGTTGCTAGTTTCCCGCGGTTCATGTTGTCTCATCTCAGTGAACCACGTAGGCTTGGCCGAGAAATCGTTTTCATAATGATGTTCCAACATGCTGCTTTCTTATTGTTGTCACAATTGTTGATTCGTGTCCCTCTGGAAAGGGTACAAAATAATTTTACTAGAAAATTTTTCGTGCGAGCGGTGGGATACAAGTATGAACAAATACCTGCCAGTGTGGTGAGGAACCTTAACCTCAATATGGAGACCCTAGCTCTCAGAAGGAAAAAATTTGACCTAGTTTTCCTTTACAAGATTCTTCATCTACGCACTGGTATTAGACCTAACACTCTTTTTGCGGTCAGAGATTCAATTACCAGAGGTAGCGCTAGAAAGCTGATCACTCGTCGAGCTAAGAGTAATATCAGGCATCACTTCTTTGTTAATCGGACTGCCCCAGAGTTTAACAGACTGGTACGCTTGGGAGTGACCACGAGCAAACTAAGCGATTTCAAAGCTGCTTTAGACAAACATCTTGCATCATAATACCTTTGCAAGCACAGTTCGTTTTATCTGTATTCAGTTCGGTTTATTTGTATTCACTGTTTTCCTTCTTGGGATTCATGGCTGTTTTATCCAGTTTTTTTTCACGCTATCGAATTTTGATAGTGGTTTTATTCATACGCATCAAGTTCTAGTAGCTGTTTTTGCTGTTTATTTCGTTTTTGGTTTTGTGTTCTCGTTTTTTTCTTACTTACACAACACAGGATTACCTGTGTAATAAACAATTACAAAACAATTACAATTACCAAGGTAATTAACGGGTCTGGGTTTTCCATATGAGCCCTCCCCGTCCGCGGTAAGCTAGTGACCGCCATTGAAGTGCCGATGTGTCACGGTGACTATGGCCACACCTGCTGAGTTCATGATTGATTGCATCAAGCTAGGGGATTTCATCTTAGTTAGGACATTAGATTTGCATGGGTTTTTCTCATCAGCTCACAACACTAAGCAGGCACGCCGGTCCAAAACTGTGGGCGCAGAGGGTTCCCCAAATAGCTGGGTAGTTGAGTATTGCACAGCACAAAAATTCTGGTCAACAGCATGCGCAGTGCCAAATTAAGGCTACACGCTGCCTCTCTATTTGTCACTTCAGGAGAGGTTAAATAAACAGAATGTCTGCAACTGTCCACTCCTCGCATGATATTGTCAGCATTTTTTATAAGCTTTTTTGCGTTTTTCATATAAGTACTATCTATTCACATATAATTGGAAATTTGGCATGTTCGCCTCAGAATATGGTAATTCATTTGTAACCGCTAATTACTGCAGCAATATACTGCAGCAACGAAAGATGTTTCGGCGATTGGCCGTTTACTACGATCATATTTCTACGCTAAGTCAATTCTTCTGCACCATTTACAACTAGTTTTGTCAACCGTTCTTTCCCAATAGCCACTCAATAGGCACCATATGTGTATTTGTGTGTTTACCCCGATCGTCACCTCTGAGCGGACACTCCGAGGGGAGTGCTCACTTCTGTTCATCACCACTGTATTCCTTGCACACCACACAATTTGTGCGTTATTCTTCCATCGCATTTTCGGAGAAATAACCACATTCAACAATAAGCGATCGCAGCTTGATTCCTGTCCCAGATTACCATTTATTGTTCTGTCAATTATTTTCTCATTTCGATATCATTCCAGAATTTTTTTTTCTGAGGAACGTCCGCCTTCATTCCTACTATAACGTAACCGCTCGCGTTCTAATGCGGCTGCATTTTGAGCCAATTTTGAAAAAAAAACGGAAATATTCAGCAGTACTATGTATCAATGCAATCCTTCAATTTTTCGTTCTATGTGCAATGTGTTCTCATTTATCGGATCTGAAATTTCTTTTGAATATATTGCATTGCTATTGTTTTCACATGAGAGCAAGCTTACATTATTGTTGTGGAACCCACGTCAGAGGGGGTGGTCCTAAGTCAGGGAAAGGCCTAGAGGCTTAGAAGGTAATCTCGAATTAGATATTCTTTCAACAATCAAAAACTTCAAACAACAAGAGAGTTACCATAGGGTGGGGTGTTAATCTAATAGGCAGATTATTTTTCTTCTTCCAGGGTTCCCGCGGCTGCGGTCTTATCCTCGAGTTGACGTCGATTATCGGTTTCCTTACCTTTCAAGTGATGCTTTGGTGCCGTAATCAGGTGGTTGTCAGAAGTTGCTAAGGCTGGCGAGTAAGCTGAGTGCTGTCATAAGTCCCCAACGGAATCCAGAATTTTTTTAGGCTTCATTTCCCCCCCCCCCCCCACATTTGGGCGCTTGATGTCGTGGTACAAAAACATATTCGGCGTTTCTGAGCGAAGTTCATACGTAGAGTCGGACATCTTTTGAAAGCAACCAGAGTAGACTGTGCTAGTCAAAACTGCTGTAGAACTATCTGACAGCACCCCCTCCCAGCCCTACGATTAACCCACAGAGAACTTTCATCCTGCACTTCTCCTTTGGCCACTGCAGGCAGTTTGGCCACGGCAGCAAGGAGAGAACTAGTCGAGCTACATATGTGCATAGTTTACGCTGAGCAGCCTAGTTCGTTACCACCCTCTATGCTCGCCATGAAGTTCTTCCATTACGCAGGGTTAAGAAAATTTTGAACCAACAGCACTTGGGGTCTGGCACTATTTCTGGCGTCGGGCCGGCCGCGAGATACCCATCGAGAATAACTTTCCTGATATCCGAGACCGTAGGTAACTTGTGGAATGAATGCAGGGTCAAGTCACGGGTGGTTGCGTCCACTGCGTTAGCAAGAAGAATCTTAGAAATGTCGTAGGGTTTTAATTGATTTTCTGTATTCTTCACACTCCATCCTTCTGAGCTCGGTAGAATGCGAGCAAGAAATCGTCAGGCCCAAGATCAAGACTTGGAGAACGTAGACATTTTCCACAGCCCCTTGATGTACTCTAGACAGAACTGTGTAGTAAGCTGGGAAGCTTCACTCAAGGCACGTTCTTGTGTTAGGGAACATTTTCCAAAGAACGATCCCAGTTGCAGTCTTTGGAAAGGTCTTCCTCTACCACCAACTATCAGCTATAGTAAAACCAGTCGCCTCGCCGGCTGACGCCGGCGCGGCTCCTTCTGATACGGCCCGGCTGCGCCGGGCGGGCGCGGCTTCGCCGCGCGTACCTTCTCTCACATATTTCTAGACTCAACTGATATCCGCCTTTTGTTCTGTACTCCACTTTTCTCCGGTGTCTGAAGTACTCTTGAGCTATTTTACAGATTCTTCGTCTGACTCCGCCCACCTCAGAGCAGACCCGCCCTCAATTTTTGTGCCCCGCCCTCAATTTTTGTGTCCCGCACTCTTCACAGGCGACCCCCTGCTGACCTTAATCCACTTTTTTCCGGTGTCTGAGTGTTCTGGAACCGTTCTGCAGAGTTTTTGTCTGGCTCCGCCCACCTCGAAACAGGCTCCGCCCCCAATTTTTGTGCCCCACATCCTCTGGCGACCCTCTGCTGACCTTGATCCACTTTTTTCCGGTCTTCGGAGTGCTCTGGGAGAGTTTTGGAGAATTTTTGTTTGGCTCCGCCCAACTCGGGCTGGCCCCGCCCACAACATGTATACCCCACATTTCTCAATCGGCGACCCCTTGCTGACCTGAATTCACTTTATTCCGGTCTTCGGAGTGCTCTGGAACCGTTTTACAGACCCTTTTGTCTGGCTCCGCCCACCTCGAAGCAGGCTCCGCCCACAACGTTTTTGCCCCACGGTCCTCACCTTCGACCCTCTGCTGACCTTAATCCACTTTTTTCCGGTCTTCGGAGTGCTCTGGGAGAGTTTTGGAGAATTTTTGTCTGGCTCCGCCCACCTCGGGCTGGCCCCGCCCCAATTTTGTGCCCCACAATCCTCACCGGCGACCCTCTGCTGACCTTAATCCACTTTTTCCGGTCTTCGGAGTGCTCTGGAACCGTTTTACAGACCTTTTTGTCTGGCTCCGCCCACCTCGGAGCAGGCTCCGCCCACAATGTTTTTGCCCCACAGTCCTCACCGGCGAACCTTTGCCGACCTTGACGCACGTTTTTCCGGTCTTTGCAGTGCTCTGGAACCGAGCTACAAACTTTTAAAGTGAGTATCCTGCGGTTTAGGGCAAGCTCCGCCCACTGTGGGCGGATCTCAACACATTTTGAGCATGCCCAATACTCGCCAGATATTTACATTCTGCACTGAGCTTTTTGCGGCTTCTGAACACTCTCGCGAACCGAGTTACTGAGTTTTATGCGAAGCACCGCCCACCTTGAGTACGCCCCGCCCATTTTGGATGTGTCTGCCACAGTTAGTCTGGCGACTCCTTACTAACCTTATTCCCTTTTTTCCCCATCTTAGGCTGCTCCGGAAGCGAATTATGAACATTTTTCTGTGGAAACCCCAAAATTTCAGCGAGTGCCATAGGTCAAGTGTGCTTTTTATTTCTTGTCCCATGCCCTACCCATCCCCACCTTGACCCGACCTCTCCAAGTCGTTCTTCAGGTCGAACCGAATTTCCGGACAGACAAACTTACAAACAAACAAACTTACAAACAAACAGACGAAGCGAATTATATATATGGGGTGATAGTGGTGATCGCGATAAAAGGGTACATCGCACTTGTGGGAAATGTATAGCGCGCATGAAACGAGAATAAAAAAACAATTAGAAAAATTCTTATCACATCGAGCGCGATCTGCCCTCCCTCCACGTTTGATAACCATAATCTAAATCGAGCCAACCTGACTATAACAGCACTCCGCTACAAACTGAAGAAGCCGTTATTTTCTGTTGTGCCTTATACCAGTACTGGTACCAGTACTCTAATGGCGTCCTTTCATGCTGCAACAACGATTCGGACGCCCTCCGCCCTCCCCACTCCTCCCCGCCCTCAAATGTCCGACTGACGATGATGCTCGTATGGCTTCATTTGCAAAGTACAATATGGAGCTATGGGATCGATATAAAGCAGCTACGTGCTGCATGAATATATGAGTACATACAGTCCTCATCATTGCGGACCGGTGGGGCGTGTCAGTGCGGCTGCGTTTGGCGCGGTGCCAAAGTCGTTCTGCACCAGTTGTTGAAGCGGGCAAGTGACATTACTGTATTATATCCTTCGTATTACTCGTTTTCTACCACTTTTTGTCGCATACGCGTTTCAACAAAAAGGCTGAGAACGGCTTCAACAGTGTGCACACTCATACTGGCTGACACGCCCCACCGGTCCGCAATGATGAGGACTGTATAGTTGTAACATTGCAATTGTTAGGGGCGGCGAGCGCAGCGCGGCACGAGCTCGCGTCCGGCCGCCTTGCTCTACCAATGGTGATCGAGCAATGATCGATGTAGGAAGGAATCAGCCACTGGTGGGAAGGCCGCAGGTGGGAACCGCTGATTGCGACCCGACAAGTCGCGATGGTATAAACTGTTCATGCAGCCGTTTTACGATGGCATCGTGCCATACCTGGCGGTTATTGGCACGATGCCATCGTAAAACTAGTCCAAAATTGTTTTCTCAGTCGTGTAGAACAAAGGCTTTTTTCCTGGTTCTGGACAAATTCACTTCTCTTTTCACTTCACTTTCACTATATAGCACCTCTGCAACCGTTTTAGACCGAGACCAAATTATCGTGCCTTATACCTCTAAGACAGCTCGGAAAATGTTTGGTTGAGCAAATAAATTGGTTCCTGTCTATCAACCTTTATGCGGACTCAAGCTCCATTCAGAGTTTCAAAATTATTTGAGTATTCCACTGTTCAATTTATTTGCGTGCATCCACCCATCTACCAAGTTCATTTGTTTGAATGCGTAAAATTATTTGAAGAACCAGTCAATGTTCATTTCACTGTAATTATCCCTATCGGACCAGTTTGTTAACAGATCGAAGGCCCGATTATTTGGGCGGTGTTCGATTCGCCGATTGCGTTTGCAATCACAATAGAAGCCGCGCTGTACGGGGAGGGGGGGGGAGGGGACAATTCGGGACCATCCGTTCTTTAGCCTACCTCTTACCATTAACACCTATTTTTGAAATAATAGAAAGTCCACGGTGTGACTATCGAAGGTAACAAAAGTTTGAGGGACATCCACCCAAAATGCTCAGATGATGCAGTTCGATAATTTTCCTCAAGGTTTTGTAAAAAGGCCTCTTTCAAGTAAGTCTTTCAAAGCAACCAACTGTTTGACATCTCAGAACGGTTTGCCGACACAGAAGTTTGAATTCCAAGATTTGTGTGCTCTTCTGAGAGCGCGTCACGCTCCATTCCCACTGACCTAGTCGCCGAAATGGCCCGTGAAATCGTTCGGAACCGCCGAATAATTCATTGAAATATAGGCGTGGGAGTGATACCATGTGATTATCGTTTCCGCTTTCCTTCAGATTCGTTCATATACGGGCTATTGAAGTGTCAATGACCCACCCTCATCGTTTTTCACCCAGTGGTTTTACTCATTGATTAAGAGTGGCGGAACTCCACTAATGGTGGGGTTTCAAATAAAACCTTAGGAAAGAGGCAGCGCTTTTACTTTTCGGGTCTCTGCACTCTTAGCACTTCTCTGAGAATGCTAGTTTCATTTGCTAATTGGGCACACGGGAAGCTCGTTTCACATAACTCCGCATTCCTTTGAAGGCAATCGGTTTTTTACCCTCCTTGAAACTTTGTTCTGTGATGGCCAGAAACTTTGTACAGGAATCTCAAGTGTTATCAAGAGGGAGTAATTTTTGATCTTTCGTTGTTGTCAAAAGAGGGCACAGTTATAAAAGCGACACAAGTGCGAAATTACCCTATTATCTGAAGTGAAGATCGTCCCCGTTTTGGTAGCCTTCTTCGCCTTCAGCGCTGCAGAGGAAAAAGCTCCTTCGTTCTCCTTTCGATTCTTCCTTCTACTTTTTTTGCTCAGTTTGTTTGTAGTTTTAGTAGTAATAGTTTCCAGTCACTATGATTTAGTTCTTGCAAAACCATTGACTCACTTACCCTATTTTCCACGGAAGAGCCGCATTCATTCATAAGGTCGCGGATATGCACCAGCTGGGTACAGCATCGTGATGTGTCAAATGGTGGTGCCACTACGACCCCCACCTAAATCAGGATCTCTGTACGCCCCCCCCCTTCCCAGCACCTACCTACCAATTTCCCACATTTTCTACTTTTTCACTCACAGATTTTCCTTCGAGCGGCGGGGGGTGCGGCTCATACCAAGAAAACCGGGGACGTCAACGGGGGTCAAGCGTACATCCTCAAAGACGTGGGGGTCGTATGCGCTGTGGCAGCACTAGTTCGCCGTCGGATTGGAAATTCATGACAAATCAAGTTGAGATAAATGAAAGTACAATATGGCCCAGTGAACCAAGGAGTTCATCGCCTAGCTCAGAGAGTTTTTGGCACGTATTAGGTCCACATTCCATAATCTCCGTTCCTGTAAACGACACCGAGGTTCTGAATGGGGGACGAGTGCGTGGCATATTCCACAGAGAAGTTCATCAGGCCCTCTGTGTTATAATTCCTATCTATCACAAGTGGAGGGAGTGTGGTGAAAAGCCTCTAAGGCTTCCACCTTCCGCAGTAGCTGATAAAAGCTCTCTGAGCAACACCCGCGTCTAAATTCATCTATAGAAGACATGGAACATAAGTTTTGTGCTTTTTGGCAAGAGAAAAAAGAGAAAAGCCTCAGAGGTCTTAAAGCTTAAAAACTCACGCTTGCCGAAACGGTTATTGTCCGCGACGGGCGATTTTTCACAGTTACATATAGTCCCGCAACAAAAGTGTTGTACGTTTCAGAAAGAAGGAATCATTCAGTTTCCAGCGCTTTGCGGATCACTCTGTTTTACGACTAAGTGGGACTGTGTCCTTTCAAAGGCCAAAGTTCGCTTTAAGTTGGGTAGACCCTTCCTAACGATCAGGAATTCCGCCTACCTATTTGCAAAAGATCATTTGAAGTTGAAGATGTGGAATATTGAAGAAGGATGGGAGCTCAGTCGAAGTCCACTAGGTCTTGCAGCGCTATATTTCCACAAGACCCAACGTAATACAAACAGCACAATTACATCGTCATCTAATACAGGGGGAGGTCGTAAAGACAGCTTTTTCTTGTGGGGTGTCGTCCAAGAGATTCCGGCTAGGAGATTTTCTGCAACGTGATCTTCGACCCTGGTGCATATCGCCTGCCCCACTCGTGACGCAGCGAAAGAGGGAAGTCTATCCTCTCTGGGACAAGCTAATGATCGGCCCGTGTCCGAAGGTTTCAAGAGAGACAATAATTCAGCCTCACAATAGGGACAGGTTGAAGTTCTCCTTTATAGCGGAATACTATCACTGTCCCACCGTTCAGCTCTATTTTACCTTTTTTTTGCTTTGGTGAAGCTCTTTCTTTTGGTTAGGCTCGTAAATTGTACCGGAATTGCCTAGAAAGATAGGAAGTTGACTTGTACATCGGCTGGCCTGCGCAATTCATTGTATGAACCACATCACATTGAATAGACCACTACGATTTTGAATGGAGAGCAGAATGCGTTCCGCATCTCGGAGAGGGATTGACCAACGGCGAGGACCTTATCTTCCATAAGCCTTCAAGTATGTGGCAGTTTAGGTTTGGGAATTTGTTGCTGATCGCCTCGTCTTAGGTTTCTGAGCCTGTTCTTGCCAAGTTTGAGTTCAGCGGCTATCAAACCTATCGCTAGTACGTCTGTGTGAACTACCACACTACTCTACTCCTTATATTTTTTGTACGTTAAGGCAGAACTAATGAAATGTGCAAAGATTCAAACAATGCGAGAAAACCAGTTGAAATCTTGATCATCCTGGACTCAAACTGAGCTCGAATTTCGCAACTTGCCCCAAGGTCCAAGGTCAATAGCAGCAGAACACTGAGGAAAGCGACTATCGCTGAGGAACAACATGCATGACAGACCGCTTTTTTGCTGCATATCCATGTGTAACGCCCTCATTTTTATTTGTGACTGTATGTGACGGGGTATTGTGTCGCCGTGACGGTCATAATCGCTTCTTTAACGGCTCTGCCGAAAGGTCCAGTTCATTCGTCAGATGGGTGAAGGCCTTCATGTGAGATGTGTCTCGTGCAACAGCTCGTTTTTTTGTTTCTATGAAATCTTCTAGTGTTTCTTTTAGTTTTGATTTTACTCTAGTTGGGGCACGTCAGTAGAAGGCAAACTGCTGTCCTACTGGCCTTGAATATGATGGATTTCTGCTAGTACCGAGGCTCTGCTCTCTTGAGTAGCTATAGAATACCAGTCGGCTCGCCGGCTAACGCCGGCGCGCCTCCTTCTGATACGGCCCGGCTGCGCCGGGCGGGCGCGGCTTCGCCGCGCGTACTATTTTCTTTCACATATTTCTAGACTCAAC
>MU913310.1:0-16689 GCA_036418165.1 Cooperia oncophora | reverse complement strand
ACACGTTTTAGGATAGTGGCTAGACGATCTTACTTCAGCTTCACAAGAGTTCACAAGTTTTACCAGAGTGAGATTTGTAAACCGGAACTAGGGAAGCAATGATAATACAAAATGCCCCCCGTCGACAAACAGCGCCAAGGGGGCATTTTCTGTCGCTGAGGCAAATCATTAAAAACAGATTCCCTCCCTAATTTCTTGCTCCTTCATAGCTCCCTCTCTCCCATCCTACCAACAATCTGAATGACTTTTCCCAACATCCTACCAGTAATTCTCCATTTTCCACAAAGTCCACAAAATTTTCCGAAATTGTCCGGTTTTCTCATATCAGCCTGCCGTCGAACGGTGGGGAGGTGAGGGGATAGGAAGGTCTTCATCGAACAACTACTCAATACTACTACTAAGAATTATTAACTACTAGATTCAACCATCGAATTCTGTACATGACTTTGGCCGCGCCGCCAACTAAGGAGGAGGGGGGGCTTCCAGCTATAGAATTCGACTTTCCCTCAGAGATTACCCTATGGGGAGGGTCTTATGACGCACCCTTCCTGCATACAAGCCAGTGAGCCGGTTGACCCATATCGGCAATGACCGGAACTTCTACCAGATATGTTTTGTTTTTTGTTCACGGCTATTTTTCGCCGCAGTTTGCAATTAGGTTGTGCTTTGCTAGAATGGCCACAACGAACTGGGACGATCGCATGTGGGAGTGAGGATAATCTGCAGTACGGGTGTTGCTCATGAAATCAGAGGCGCAGCACGTCGGCAGACTAGCAGAGTATTTCCTATACGACTTGACGCTCTGCAACATTGCTACGTTGAGAGACATGAGTCCTTGCGCCAACGTGCTTGTAACCTCTTCTGCCGCGCTCGCCGTGGTTGCTGAACTATAGCCTGTTGCTCACATTCTATCATGCATGTTTCTCTAATTCTAAAACCACTGAGAAAATTTACTGGTGGTTTCCTGCAATCAGCAAGCGAAAACAACCAATTACTCCAAATTTACTAGAAGTGATCGCATCGCATTCGGAACCTAAAGACACATTTCGTGAATGCAAGTCATGGGTAATGGGCTACAAGTGGAACTCGTGGCAGTTTACCAGCTTATCGTTGTAGAAGGGTACAGCAGAATCTATTGAAATGCGCGGTGAGGCCCGTCTGCCTTTCGACATTGGGCGAGCATATGATGAACGTAGACGAACAACCTACTGCCACGTAAGCACAGAAGCTGGGAATCTCTACATCACAGCTTTGACTGGACCAAAGATGGTGCTTTCAGAACTGAGGGCACCTTCTCAGAGTACTTGTTAGAATGAGAGGTCTTCGTGAGAAAAGGCAATTGGTATCACACTAGAGAGCAGTTGGCAAGTTCCTCGTCAGGAAGTTCTAAAGTAAGAGCTTCAAGGCGCGACGTTTTTCGGGTGACTCCGCCCACGTTGCTAGCCACATGTGGTAGTACATGTGGTTTTCCTCGTTTGCATGTTCTTTTGGTGTTTTTATCAAGTGACTGAATCCCATAGTTCTTTACCTGTTGCTTGGAACCAAGAACTTTAATTTGGAGGCGTTTTTAACCAACGGGAGTTTCTTCTGTTTTCTTGTGTACGGGCAAACCAATTACCACACCTCTGCTTTGCCCCCTCCTAACCTCATGATGTATAAGGAGTGGACTATCTACTAACCATAAGTTTTAACGGAATGTGTCATTGTTGCAAAGCTCTTCGTGCGCAACGACATATATAGTCAGATCACAGTCGGACATCGGCGAAGAATGGGCCCGCCCTCGATTGCGTTTTCTACCAATAGTGATCGGTTGGTGATCTATTCAGAAAAAAAAACAATCAGTGGAGGAAAAGCGCGACTCATTTCTGCCCCCTAATTGAATGCGACTATATTCACTATGTGTAGCTAGGAAGAATGGGATTTCGAGTAGACAGACTAGAACAGAGGGAATTTGACAAGCTTCCTTTTCCTGCCGAGGTCTTCAAAGTAGGAAGGGAAGTGTGGTAGAAGGAAGTTATGGAAGAAATAAAAAGAGTTGAGCTGCAGCAGCTTTTCGCTCAGTGCATCACTTTTTTGGTTATCCTCTGCCAGTTTCCCATTTCTAGCTAATAGAGCCTACCCTTTCTTTTGCGGTTGGACCTGTCAACTAACTACTTCATGAGGGAATAAATGTTGAACCTTTATTGCTTCAGAGGTAACTTTAAATTTGCTCAACTCCAGGGATATACTCTTGAAGGAAGTTCCTACTCGTGCTTCCCACCGACCAGTTTCTCCGCATAGCTGAACCATACCTACAATTTTTTTCGAATTATTTAATTATTTCCACTGTACTCCTTATACACTGTCCTATACTCTCGCTATTGTTCCTGCTCCCATTTATTATACGTAAACTTCGAAGTTTCTGAGGAGATCAGAGATCTCATTCTACAAAACTTTGTGACACTTTCTGGATCTTCTTTTCAACTCTCTCAAACCCATTTCGCTTTTTTCACTGTTTTTTTTTCCCAAACGGGACAAGTGGCGATTGGCGCTGCACGATATACGCACAAACCAGATGAGTCCTCAGTTCTGTTCGTTCTTTCGAAACCACGGAAAAACCAAGGAATTCCGAGTTGTGGGTAAAAGGCCTGCCCCACAAATCGCGATAAGTTAGTTCGCTAAGGTAATCCGGCCAATGTCCTCTGCTCTCTGAGCTCTACTGCTTGTTGTTGTATCTTACACTCTTTATTGCTGTACGGGAGAAGTCAGTCTATACACGTCCGGGAACAAAGCAACTATCGAAAAAATTTTCCCAGCCGTTTCCCTGTAGGGGATTACCCAACAACGATGTGCCCTGAATGCAGAGCATTACTGTTCTGTATATATAGCAATTTTCAATTCAACTCAAGGCTCTTCAAAACAAAATTCATGTGGCTTTCAAAACCAAATTCGATAGCTTTTCCGAATCACATCTTCCAGTACGCTTTAAACAAGCCACAATGGCACTACTGCAGAAACCTCCCGCGAAGAGCCATGCCACCACACGGATTTAACAGCCGTAGAATTTGTTTCTGCGATCCTCCTCCGGGTGATGAAGCTGTCCCCGGTGATAAAGTTTGTTCCATGAGAGGGAGGGCCAGTCGGATCGGGTGTGCTTCATCCATTCCGTCCGCCAACTGTTCGCCTATCCTTTCCCACAATTTCCGCTCTCCGGGATCTTCTGGAACCGAATTTAGCATTAATGGCAAAAGACAATTCGGATTGGGTTCCGCTAGATATTTGGCAAACCCCGGTACATGTTTACTCTTAATAAATTAAAACCAGCTTTATAAAAGGAAAAGATTGCGGTTACAAATTTTTGAGAAGTTTTTGTCGCGAGCCGCGCCGCGCCCATCTATAGCACGCCTCGCCCATCACGGGTGTGACTCCCTCATTTCATCCGCCAGCTGACTGCTTATCGTCTCCCACAATTTCCGCTCTCCGGGATCTTCTAGAACCGAACTACGAATTTTGAACTATGTAGCTCACAAATGTGCGCATGCCCCGCCCACAGTGGGCGGGTCTGGGCTGAGCTTAGCTCAGTTCATGTGTGTTCCGTACATCTTGACCCATGCCCTACCCAACCCACCCTTGACCCGCCCCCTCCAACTGGTTCTTCAGGTGATTCCGAATTTCCGGACAGACAGACAAACAGACAAACAGACGTACAAACAGACAAACGTACAGACGTTGCCGTTTATATATTAGTATAAGATAACTTCTGGTTCTCTGAATTTTTGCACTTTTGCCACACACACACACACACACACACACACACACACACACACACACACACACACACACACACACACACAACCGACACACACACTAAGTGAAAGAGACTGTACAACGACACACGGACAACTCCGCCCGATTTTCAGATAATTTCTTTTTCAATTTTCGAATTTCAATAACTTTTTCCAACCTCGTCTATTTCACATCCATTCTTTACACAACAAAGGTACTCGCAGCAGCGCATTTACGCGCTCACGCCACTGAAACCACCCCTTGAACCGAACGCTCACTTTTGCGGTCTTTTGAAAACTGTTGCATATTTCCCTCAAAACTGTTCACCTCTTTGGAATGCTGCAGGGAACTCAGCCCACTATAGGCAGCTCCGAACGCTTCGTAGATGCCTCGCACACTTTTCAAAAATGCCTCAGATTAGCAGCTCAGAGTCTGACCTCGTAGGGCAGAGGGTCGCTCATCACTCGGAACAAAAAAAAAACAAAAAACAGGCAAGCTCGTTCCAAGCATTTTTTTTGCTTCGATCACAAGCGGTTCTTTGAAAGAAACTCAAAAGTCCCAGGTTCGCAATCGAAATTTCTCTTCGGCGACCTGGATTACGTGTAACAGTATGGGTAATTTGAAATACGCTAATTTTCTCTCTCACCTGGGTCTGCCTTTGCAGTGTAACTACCCTTGTGAGGGACCTTGAGTTTTTGTGCAGTAAACATTCAAGAAGCCTATTCTTGTTTTTTCCGGAATTCGGTTACTCACCGAGCTCCGGGAGCTACAAGTATTGAAATCCTGTAAGAGTTGAAATGCAGCCTGCGGTACCTAAAGACTACAATTAAAGTTATCTTCTGCTGGAATGGGAAACTTGGAAAGGCTAATGTGTATTCGGCGCTCTCGCACCTTTCGGTTTACAATTAGTCGGATCGTCCGCCGAAGGCGGGCGATCCTCCTTCCGCGTGTGAAGTGGGTCCTGGCATCCACAGAGCCCAAGTCGGCCTTCGGCGTGTGAAGTGGATATTTGCCCAGAGTTGTTTTTCCATCTGTGTGCCAGTGTTTCGTCAAAAAAAGTTTCAAAAAATAACAGAACGTTTGCCGGCTTTTCATAGCCTGAATGATATACCTCCCTAGAAAGCAGTCGTGCGATAATTTTCTATAGGAAACTCTTATCTCACTGGTTGAGATTTGCCAGTTGCAGAATTGACTATCGCGGGTCCTGACCTTTTGGTACACCATATAACTGCTAAAGGGGTGGTCTCCCTCTCATTCATTACCTACCCTCTGCCTCAGCTCACTCATATTCTCGCGCTTTCTCGTCGTGGCTCCGGATGCGTTTGAGGCATTTTTAACCCTCGGCTTTGTCCACTTTGGCGAACCCCGCTCCATTGTGGCGAGCCTAGTGAGTCTTGTAGTGTGTTCATGGCAAATGCTGGGCCATGCCGCGTTCACATCGAGCACAATCAGTTTCCTTGAAGTGAATTTCCACGAAACCCCAAATTTCAGGCGTTCGGACAGACTCCTAGACAAACAAACAAATCCTGGCTTATATGAAAGATATAGAGTATTATCCCAAAGTTAGTGCGCGTTCAAGAGTTTATTGACGCGCGTTTAAGAGTTTTTGTTCCTGCCACCGCTCAGTTAGATGCAGGTTGTGCCCGTTGTGGGCGGAGTCTATGGGCGGAACATAGCTCTCTCATTGGTCTGATCAATCATATCATCATAGACAACTTTCTGATATATACCATTTTCACTTTAAATCGGACACTTTTCAAACCAAATCGGACACTTTTCAAAAATCAAATCGGACACTTTTCAAATCAAATCGGACACTTTTCAAACCAAATCGGACACTTTTCAAACCAAATCGGACACTTTTCAAATCAAATCGGACACACCCCTTACAATTAGGTGGTTGATAACTAGACCACACTAGGTACTGTTGCAAGCCTCGCCCCATTATCCCCGCCCACTTCTCAGCCCGGACAGGGTTTTCCGAGATGCTTCATGAAATCTGCTCCTTCGACTTTTTTCGTTTTTGCCCTTTGCACACACACTTCAACTGAAAAAGATTGATACCTATACAGATCTGACTCCGCCCACTTAACAATGAAGTTACGTAAGTTCTGAATTTTTATAACTTTTTTCGACGTAGTTCTTTTCACATCCAATCTTCACAAAACGAATAACCATGCACAGCACACCAGGCCCCGCCCTCTGACCCCGCCCACTCTTGTGTTTATCGCGGAATTTTGGTTTTTCTCCCGGATTTTTGCTTTTTTAGGCTTTAGCGATTGGCTCCGCCCACCAATGGAAGCTCCGCCCACTTTTCGAAATGATGCGCGAATCGGGCGGGCTATGTCCGTACTGGGATTACGGGCCTCTCCGCACATCGAATAAAAAATAAAAGGAAAAACCGGAAAAAAGGCGAACTTTGTCTGGGGCTCATGGGAGGGGCCTAATCCGCCAGTACGGACACTAGCCCGCCGATTTGCATAATTTTCGAAAAGTGGGCGGGGCTTCCCAAAGTGGGCGGGGCTTCCCCAAAGTGGGCGGAGCTTCCATTGGTGGGCGGAGCCAATCGCTAAAGCCTAAAAAGCGAAAATCCGGGAGAAAAACCAAAATTCCGCGATAAACACAAGTGGGCGGGTCAGAGGGGCGGGGCCTGGTGTGCTGTGCATGGTTATTCGTTTTGTGAAGATTGGATGTGAAAAGAACTACGTCGAAAAAAAGTTATAAAAATTCAGAACTTACGTAACTTCATTTTCAAGTGGGCGGAGTCAGATCTGTAAGGTATCAATCTTTTTCAGTTGAAGTGTGTGTGCAAAGGGCAAAAACGAAAAAAAGTCGAAGGAGCAGATTTCATGAAGCATCTCGGAAAACCCTGTCCGCGCTGAGAAGTGGGCGGGGATAATGGGGCGGGGCTTGCAACAGTACCTAGTGTGGTCTAGTTATCGACCCCGCACCTAATTGTAAGGGGTGTGTCCGATTTGATTTGAAAAGTGTCCGATTTGGTTTGAAGTGTCCGATTTGGTTTGAAAAGTGTCCGATTTGATTTGAAAAGTGTCCGATTTGGTTTGAAAAGTGTCCGATTTGGTTTGAAAAGTGTCCGATTTGATTTGAAAAGTGTCCGATTTGGTTTGAAAAGTGTCCGATTTAAAGTGAAAATGGTATATATAGAGTATTGATGTGAAAGAAGGGAAGTCATGCATGTGAGAAATAAGCTCAGTGACGCAATGTCTCCGCCATTTCCCACCGCATACGGTTATGGAAGTGTGTGCGCCCATAGGTCCATCCCAGGTAGGTTCATGAACTCGTTGCAGTGAAATGGTCAGAAATGTAAAGGCACACTAGTCAGGCAACAGCAGCATACACAACTGCAGGAAAAGGTTTCTGTCGTAAGAGAAGGGCGGAAAAAAAGCGGTATGAAGAACCTGTTGGTTTTGGTTATTTCCTTATGGTCACCATGAGCAATAGGCCACTACCGAGGAGTGCAAGCGATCCGCATACTGTGAGGCTCCTGATTGAAAAGCATACGAGCATTCAACTTGTGCGTAAAGGAGAAGCGTGGGAACATCCCAGAGAAGGTTGCCAAGTGGAACATTCCAGTGGTTACTTCTGCGGCCGTAAAAAGGCGTCCGCGAAACAGGAGAGTGAAGCGCCTGTTTTTTGCTCCGACATAAGTGCACAAAAATTGGAGCAAACTCGTGAAATGGATACTTTTGTGAGATCTCGAGCCGTTGAGAAGCATCAGGGACTCCGGTCAAAGAGGGTTTTTTTTTTGAGAAAATAGAGCAGCAAGAGGAGGCAAGGAATAGGAGAAGTGCAATTCTAAAGTTGAAAAAGGTCGTACGTGAGGAAGTGGGTGGGCTCGTGCTAAACAACCGATTTCCCTTATCGCCATGACGTCTCATGTGTGCAAAGGAGGGGATGAACAAGATGTTGAACGGAAGGTCTCTAATGTTGACATAGCCCATGAACTTGCAGTGCGAGTTTTTTTCTCAGTGTGTGAAGAATACTCTGCCAATAACTTGGTGCAGATCAAGTAAATTCACCTGGTTGGCCGCTCTAATTTGTCATGCTTGGGGGATCGGCTGTGTTGGGTGTTGGCAGTGATCCTTATCACTGTAAGGTGGTGACGCCAAATAGGCGCTATGGTAATTTTGCCGAAATATCGTAAGCTTGTATCACTAAAATCAGTAGAGGCCCGTTAGCACTGCGTGGGAATCGATACGACGCCATCCCCTTTTCCATCACTCACTGAAGCCTGAAGCAGCAACTATCATTACTGAACAGGCTTGTGCAGAAGCTTCGCGCTGCGAGCTTCGCCCCACTTAGTGATGATGATTATAATAATAAATCGTTTCTATTGGGCCGTTGGGCTCCCGTATTCTGGAACGACTTCAACTAACAATGCATTGTGTACATGCTTCCTTTATATAATTTCATTCCATTTGGTGACCCACTTCCTTTCCGCACTGTTCGTCCACTTTAGGAGACAATTTCCAAAAGTATACCGCGTTCGATTTGCTGGAGGTTGTGTACTGGCGAATGAAGCCGCCATCGTGCGGTCCGCGGGTCAAACTCTGACCCGCTCCTGCTTGCAACCAAACTTTGCATCACTCCGTGGTCAATGAATAAGTACCAAACTTTTTTGGAGTGAGCAAAAGGCACTGTTTATTAGCACCGGTTGGCCCTCGCGAAAGGCATTAATATCACAAATAATATATATTAGCCCCAAATCGGCGTTCCATAGGTACCGATTGAACGTGAACGTGCAAGCGTGATGCTTCAAATACAGGAAGTTGAATATCCTAGCCTTTTTCTTTCCTTCACCTTCGCGGCGAAAGAGTGGCCGTAGTAGCCCAGTGCAACACTTTCACCCAGCCGGCACACGCCAGCTTCACGGGTTCAGGCTAATGAAGCTTCTAACAGGTTCCGGGAACCGGTAACATTGGTATTAGAATCGACCTTGAAGAGTTAAACGGCAGCATTTCCGCGAAAAAATCCCGAGAGGCTATGACCCTCTACCGAATGTGGCGACGATCCGCCAAAGGCGATTTAGGTTACTGCGCTACTTTCAAGATGTAAAAACGGCAAGCATACTTCAGACGTCCGCTAGAAAATGGCTAATTATGCGCCGGCTATGGACCACCCCTTAGTGTCCCAATGGCGGCCCTCGACCGGCCTGCCAGCTCATAGCTAGTACCACTATGTTATCTTTCTCTATAACATTTCGGACTGCTTTTACTGCTGCTTTTCTCCGCTAATCAGATACTTAGCACTTTTTGTGCCTATTTGAGTTCCGTTTCCCCCGCCGACGCAGTTTCAGCGGTCGGCGAACTGTGCTCTTTACCACGAACGATTGACACTGTTAGCAACTTGGCATGGCTCCCTAGCAAGTCATCTGTGATAAGCCACAAAAAAAAAACCCCCGCCTCACATTCATATGAGCCACTAACGATCTGAGAAGTGCGGATGTCTGACGCATCTCAAAACGGGATTGATAACAACGGAGACTTTATCCTTTATATTAGGTCGTTGCATAAGTTCTTTTCCCCGACTTTTTCGTAAATATCTCAATAGCGAACCAGCCCGAAGATTAGTGATATGCACCATCACCATCCACTAATCGACTACAACGCTCAGGCAGCTTGTCGATTCCATCGTCCCAGAAAGGGCGGGGCTGGACTCGAGAAGGCCACAATGCCGCACAACCGCCACTGTGACGTGATTTTCTCAGTGGTTATTGCGGCACTGTGGCCTGCAAATGCAGGGTGGGTGAGTGATAGCCAGTATGATGAAAGAGTATCAAGTATACGTGATGACGGAATACCAACTTCCATGCGAACCGAAATACGGAGGGATCAAAACAGGGAGGAAAAGACTTATGCAACAACCTGATACTTTCGGCGCTCATTTACTCACCCGTACCGCACTTTCTCTAGCGAAACCTGCATATCTCCCAGGTTCGTTACAAAACGGTATTGAGAGCGCACTTTATACATCACTGAGGGATTCTCAGGCACTGTGTGCATGGCGCCTCGCCACTTCTTCGCGCGCAGGTGGCTTCATTCCAGCTTCTTTGCTGTTGCAGACTTTCACTGAAGTGCTCTCGTGAAGCTTGCTGCCCACCACATCTAAAATGCGATTGCATTTTAGACACTTGCATGGAATCTTCAAATCCACGCTTTCTTATGCTAAGCAGAATGTCTATACATAGCTGCTGCAATGCAGTGACTGAAGTTTGGTGCAGTTTAACTGTTTTCTGAACTACTACCGTAAATGTTACATATCTGCGCTTGTGGACTCTGAGTATTTTTACAGCGGAATTGAAGGTATTCAAACAACTTGAGTGCCTTGCCTGAGAGACGCGACTGAGCCATTCTGTTTGCATGCCAGTTTGGTCTAGAATCGATACTTCTTTGTGCAAAATACTGGCTACATCATTTGCATCATTTCAAATGTTTCAGTGTAGGAGGTCAGTTTTTGGCTAGCAAATTATTAGAATTGACCAGTAGCATCGCACGGCTAACGGACGAGCTCTTCTCCTTCTCTTTAAATCGCTTTGCCGAGCTGACCCCTGACTTCGCCAAGGCGCGCCTCCATAATTTTTAAGTCGTTTTTACGACGGTCGGACTTGCTATGCGGCCGCTGTTGTGATCGAAATCGCAACCGATAGAGCAAGGTTTGGAGATCGATACATACTTAGGCACCCTTCTATTTGGCCGGGCAGAAGTGTCTCCGGCCGTACATCCTCACACAATATCATAAACTGCTGTTAAAATTGCCTCTCCCGCTCTCTTATATATAGTAGGATCCTTACGTGTTGTCCCACTAATTATCACTCCTGTGCCTCATTGTCCTTAACTATAACCGAAATCTATTCCTTTTGTCCATTCTTTTCTTGAGGTTAGTACCAGAATCTTCATAACCCTCACACGAAAATTCAGCAGCTCGTAAGAGCAACCTTTGAAGCATCCTCCACCGCTGTAGGGTTTTTTCTGAATAACCCAGTACGGCATTCGGAGGTCTAGGCGCTTTTCGAAATGGTCCATCTCTCTCGGGTTGTTGATGGAAGATAGTCATTGGGGTCTATAGTGATAAAAGTTTAGTTGCTGCTTTGTTGACATACCGGCAAACTTGCAGATAAAAACAACCGTCATCGCATCTTGACTCCAGTTGCTTTAGGCGGCCGTCCTGGTATACCATCTCGGAACCCAAGGTCCTTCAATTCATCATGCAGGCCGTCTCTGGGGCCTTGTTTGTTTCGTATATTAGGAATTTGGTGACGACCTCCTGCGTCTGAAGTCTCCTATCGAATCTTATCAGATTTTATCAGGCTTCTGTCACACACTAATATATTCACCTTCCTTCGCCCTACACTAATTTCGAATCAAAGGTCCCACGGGTTGCTGCACGCCACACTAAGAATTTCAATGACATTCCCGTCTAGTTCCCTTATCCCGGATGCTTCATCAGATGTTGTATCCAGCTTCCTGTCAAAACCCCACCCTACCGGCCCCATGATCAGATTCTTGAATCACGGTCCCAAATTGTTTCAGCCTGCTCGCAACTCGCAGATTTGTGCGTTTTGACCGGAAAAACTACGATTTCGGTCACCCTCCCCTTCTAAGGCCCCTTATCAAATCATATCAGGTGTTATCACCTCCTGTCACCCACCAAAAGTGTTCCCGTCCTGCCTTGTATATCACTCCTTGAAATCAAGGTCCGCAGTTGCTGCAACTCGCGCTACGATTTCGGTCACCTCTCCCCTTCTAAGGCCCCTTATCAAATCATAATCAGGTGTGATCACCTCCTGTCCATCCACGACAAAAGTGTTGCCCGTTCCTGTCCTGTATATTCACTTCTTGAACTGTCAATCTCTATCTTTCTGGCGACGCTCGCTATGATTTCGTGACAAATCAGACAGGACGGACAGACACACACACACACGCACGGACATGGATTATATGTAGCTGGATAAGCGATTTCTCCTCAATGAAAGGTACCTCCGACATTGAAGCTTTTACCATGGAAGTTTTTCATATACGGTATTGATGTGTCGCCTATATCGGAGTGCCGCAAGAGATGTTGCAGTATATTCCCTGTCGAGTTTTCTCGTGGTGTGGGCACTCACTGCTCTTCGTCAATACCCTCGCCGTTCTTCGTCTCGTGTTTGACAGGATTGGCACTGAAAAGTCAAGTTTAAGGACCTCTGTGAACTGTTTTATTTCTGCTCCGTTGTGTAAGCGTTTCTGGCAAGAGATCCAGCGCATGTTTGTGGCGTGCTGAGGCCGCCCACAGTGGGCGGGGCGGGGCGTGCATATGAATACGAGGTACCAGTTTAAAAAAATTCGTAATACGGTCCTAAAGCACTACAGACGGCGCAAAAAGGTAGGTTACGGTCTCCAGGTGATCACATATTGGAATGTGCGAGGCACTTCCCCGTTGTGTGCGGAGCGCGCGCCAAAAATTGGGGGCGGAGCCGGAGCCAGATTTGAAAAAAACCTCGTAAAAAGGGTTCCAGGAACAATTTCCAGACAGGGGAAAACGATTAGGATCACCGAAGGGTCATCAGTTAAGAAGCGCGAGGCGTACGCTGTGGACGGAGCTTGCCCCGAGGTGGGTAGAGCCAAATTAAGAAAATCCGTAAAACATTTACAGAACACTCCAGGACACCGGGGAGAAGTAGTTAAAGGCACAGTTCGCGACCGCAAATTGCGGGAAACGGAACTCAAATAGGCACAAAAAAGTGCTAAGTATCTGATTAGCGGAGAAAAGCAGCAGTAAAAGCAGTCCGAAATGTTATAGATAAAGATAACATAGTGGCTACCTAGCTAGTAGCTAGCAGCCGGTGAGGGTCGGCATGGGCCTAAGGGGTGTCCATGGGCCTAATTAGCCAGCTTCTAGCGGAGTTCTTGCCGTTTTTCACATTTTGAAAGTAGCGCAGCCTCAAAAATCGCCTTCCGGGTCGTCCGACACATTTGAGAGGTCATAGCCTTATTTTTTCGCGGAATGTGCCTTTAAGATCAATGAGGGGTCATTGGGTGTGCTACCCGTTATGGGTGGAGCGTGCGCAGAGGTGGGCGGGGCCTGTCTCAAAAATTCATCGAGCGGATCCAGAGCACTCCAGGCACTCCAGACCTCCTCTGTGATACGGCCCTTTTGCGGAGCATAGCTCCACCGCGTCTACCTGCATTCGTATAATCAAATGCTCGACTAATGCCCGGCTTCCTTCTCATCTGTTCAATTGATCAACGCTCCTTGCCACCCATCCTTACCATCAACGCTTCTTCCATATACCGTAATAGTTTTGAAAATAACAGGTATGATGCTATTGATCAAAAGAGTGAACCATCTGTTCAGATAAAAGAAAAGCCAAATTTTAAGCGGGTATTGAAATGTGTGGAAGAAGTTGAGCGCGGCGGGCAAAGATATAAAGAAAGTCGGCTGAGGGATTCATCTTGAAACGCGCTTCTCTGCAATCCGATCTCGATGATGTTTAGTAGGATTGCCCACTTGTCAGACAACTTCCCAAATCCGCTCGGTTCCGGCGAGAGCGATGAAAAAGGGCAGCCAATCTTGTTCACAAAAGACAGTCGATAATCAATTTTTTCTCTCTAGTTGCACCAATGTTCCAAATAGGCGGTGCCCAGGAGCTGCGAAACTTTCCCTAATGGCATGTTGTCGTTAGGAAAAAATTCCCAAATGGGGGGGGATGCTACATCTATGTATGTCGCTTCAAGGAAGAGGAAAATCAAACTTGGCCTTGACTGTCAATTGTTTTTCCACCAATTTCATTTCTAGTACCCTTTTTAGTACTTGAGAAGGGGTGTCTATCACATAAAACGCCGCTCGACACGTTGGTGTTGAATCTCGTATCAAAGAAGAAAGTTATATGTGGAATCGTGCTGGCGAAATCTTTCCTTTTTGTCATGATGTGCCAAGGCTGCTGGGTGAGGTGTGAATCTTTCCATATTCATGGTTTTTCCATGCCCTTTCGGCACATGTGGACGCTAGGGTGGAGTACGGAGACGTTAGACCTCTTCTGGGCAACGTTTACGCGAAACGTTTGCCATTTTATGGAATGAGTACATAGTAGCACCCTCTCGCATTGGTAAGTGAACGGTTTTGGACTGTTCCAAAAACGTACCAATGCGGAGGGTGCCACGTCAGAGCCTGGCGAGCTACGCGTGGTTAATTTTCTTCTCGCCGAAAACAGTAACAACTATGGGCCTCATTCCCCTGAAGCTGAGGGAACCACCGACAGGGCGACGTCGGCTGGGACCGCTCGGACGAGGCTGCTAAAATCACAGGGCCAACGGAGTTTTAAAAAGTCCGTCCCAAGACAGGATGACGATGCCAGTAACTTTTAAAGCGCACGGATGCGGGCCCCTTGTGCATCGGAAGCTCACATCGAAGATCTGATGTTGCAAGCCAGGGAAGATCAAGTACGACGTCATCGGACTGACCGAGACGAGGAGGCATCGCCCGCTACACGCCGTGTACGAGACTGGAGAAGAACTGTTCCTCGGAACATGCGACAGCAGAGGCGTTGGCGGTGTGGGCGTCCTCGTCAACACGCACTTGGCCATGAACATCGATTCGTACGAAAGTCTGACGACCCGAATCGGACGTTTGCGATTGAGAAAAGTGGTTCAACTCCAGCTTTGACATACTCGCCTGACGCCACCAACATCAAGCTACGACGAGGATGAGCTCTCGAAGCGTTCTATATGGAATTGGAGAAGTTCTACAAGGAAGATCATACCTTCTTCAAGGTCATCGTCGGTGATTTCAACGCTAAGATCGGACCAAGAAGAACGGCTGAAGAACTTCACATCGGAACTCACGGAACGGAGTGGAATGAGCAGGGTGAAAGGCTGTCTGAGTTTATCATGTCGACCCACACCATCCATGGTAACTCGCAGTTCCAGAAGCCCTACTCTCTACGCTGGACATGGGAGTCTCCTGGTGGACAATTCCATAACGAGATCGACCACATCATCTGCAATCGAAGGTTTTGCCTGACCGATGTCGCTGTTGTCCCCAAGTTCTACACGGGATCCGACCATCGTCTCCTTCGCGCAAGATTCCGCTTTCGAATGCGAGGAGAGAGAGCCGCCCAAGTTCCAATAGAAAGCGGATAGCCTTGCGCAAGACCATCATAACTGGATCAACATTCACTTCTCTCGTCTATTGGCTTCCTGGGTAGGATTGCTGTCCATTGACAACTAGCGCCGAGGAAATACGATAATACGGCGTGTTGCACATCTTCACGACGATGCGCCAAGAGGTCAGATGTGGTTCCAAATACCTCAAAGAAGCGTCTATCCTGGAAATCCTCAGAGCTGAGATTCCGCGCAACGTGGGAGCTCATGTTTCCGCACGAGCTGCAGGCAAATTACGCAGCTGACGTCTGTTAGCTTGCGAACGGGCTAAATGGCAGAGAAGCGATATGGAAGACCGCTCAGGAGAGAAGAGGCAGCAGTACTGTGAAGCGCGCGAGCTGGGACAGAGCGTACGCAACGCCCGCCGCGACTTCGCCAACTGTAAGACTAAGATGACCGCCCTCCGACGTCCGGATGGAACAATCACCGCATCCAGAAGGGCAATGGAGAAGGTCATCCACGACTTCTACTCGGATCTCTTTGACAGCCACGTCCACCTGCAACCATACCGCTTGGAGCAGGATGGATATGTCGTTCCTGCAGTTCTCTCTTCCGAAGTCCGACACGCCATCTCGTCGGTGAAGAATCGTACGGCACCCGGTCCCGACAGGATCAGACCCGAACATCTGAAGAATCTTCCGCCAGTTCTCGTCAAAACTCTGGCTCGACTCTTCACGCGCTACCTGTCGGAATGCAAGGTACCCACCTCGTGGAAAACCAGCAAGACTGTGTTGCTGTACAAGAAGGGAGACCTGTACGACATTGGCAATTATCGCCCAATGCTGCTGTCTGTAGTCTACAAACTTTCACACGAGTCATCCTGAACAGGATTGGCAGAACACTAGACGAAGGACAGCCATGCGAGCAAGCAGGGTTTCGAAGAGGATTCAGCACGATCGATCACATCCACACGGTAACGAAGCTCATCGAAGTATCGCGAGAGTACAAGATGCCGTTATGTCTCACGTTCATCGACTTGAAAGATCAAGCCTTCGACTCCGTTGAGACAGAAGCGGTTATCGAAGCCCTGGGCAACCAGGGTATTCCTACTCAGTACATCAGGATTCTTCGTGAGCTCTACAGCAATTCACGACCAAGATTTCACCATTCTACAAGGAGATCATCAATTGATTCAAGAGAGGGTCGCCGCAGGGCGACACCATCTCGCCAAGCTCTTCAGCGCCTCTCTCGAGAACGTCATGCGTCAACTGGAATGGGAAGACATGGGAGTGAAGATCGACGGTCGGCAACTACACCATCTCCGCTTTGCTGACGACATCGTTTTGATAACGCCAAACATCGAGCAAGCGGAACGAATGCTGGCTGAATTCGACTGCGCGTGTGGAAGAATCGGTCTACGGCTGAACCTAACGAAGACGATGTTCATGAGAAACGGATTGGTATCTGATGCCCCATTCACGCTCAACGGAACGACCATCTCTGAATGCTCTAGCTATGTGTACCTAGGTCGTGAAATCAATATGATGAATGACCTAGCTCCAGAGCTGAGCAGGAGGAAGCGAGCGGCTTGGGGAGCCTTCAAGAACATCGAGGGAGTAGCGAAGAAGACGAAGAACACCAAGCTCCGTGCCCACCTCTTCGATTCCGCGGTCCTTCCTGCCTTGACGTACGCCTCAGAGACTTGGACTCTACGAAAGCAGGATGAGCATGCGGTCGGCGTTATTCAACGCGCCATCGAAAGGGCGATGCTCGGAGTTTCCCGCTACACGCAAGTGAGAGAGGGGATCCGAAGCTTCGCACTCTG
>MU913309.1:2018-30219 GCA_036418165.1 Cooperia oncophora | reverse complement strand
CTAATATCCTGTGATATTTCAGTGCCTGGCACACCCATCGGGCTTGAAATTTTAACTTGTTGGCAGCATGCATTTTGGTTTTGGGTGACGAACGAAGAGGCCCACGCTGCGTTGACCGTTATTTCCTTATCAGTTGACCCACTACGATGTAGCATTTCACGTTTACAAGTAACTCTTGAAGCGAGCCCCGCAACCCCGACTCTGCGTATAGCGCCGCAGTGTGGATCTCCTGCCCTCCCACGCGCCCCCTCCTACCACCACACACACACTTTGAGTTTATAGTCCGTTAATCAAAGACGATTGACTGTATTCAGGAGCTGCTATGGAATGCGATTTGCTGTGCTCTGTGCGCTATCGGATGCGTTGTTCTTGTGTGGGACTGGTGGCAAATTCGAGCCGGACGTCATCAGCACCACTCCACGTTGGCGCCACGGAATATTGGCGAGTCACGATGGCTCCGACGAGTCGCTATCGTTGCGGTGAGTGAAACTGTCAATAAAAACGCAAAAGCAGATCCGGCCCGATAGCATACATTCGAAATTCCTGAGATGTGGTAGGCGTGGCCGCATACTTCAACTAAACGTGGCGGCGACTGTGCTTTTGGCAGAGATATTTTCATTCTGAGACAGTTGTGGTCGTCTCTCTGGCGAACATGGAACAAAGTGACGGTTGTCTCAGTCTGAAATATCCTACGAGTGACCCATTCCATGTATGCCATGTTCAAATGCCCCGCCTACTCCGTCTCAGGGATAAGGAGCGTGCATAGATTTACAATGTAGCTCTTAAAATTGCACTGTTGACGGGAAGTACATGTGTGTTGCGAATAATACTGTCGCTGGTGGTGAAGGTTATATTAGGCTCTACCTTTGCGTCCCATAAACCTGTGCTACATGCAGTCGTTCAACTGCCAGATACGTCTAGTTATCTTTCGCAGGCCCAGAGCGCAGCCTGACAACTTTAGGAACAGTATAGGGCCCACACCGAATCAATCTTTTTGTTTCCTGCTCATGTCTGCGCTCCTATCAACACAACGCTTTGAGATCACTGTCCTCTTGCCCACTCCGCTGTTACACACGATGGCTCACTCACCCCCTAGTCTCCTTCCCTCGAAAAAACACATCCCATGGCTCCGCACATGGTTTCAAGGGAGATGGCCAAGAAAATCGTGATTTGTCGCGCCGCCACGCATCGTGCTGGCCATCTGCGGCAAGTCTGTCGATTGGAGCAGCGAAGTTCATATGAATTCAAGCAAAGAAAAGCCGCGATGACGGGTTATCTCCTATTCTCCATATCCCTCTGAAACTCATATTCAGATGGCCAGGCAGGACAACTCTTCTGTCAAGCGCGGCGTCGCTCTCCACACCCACCAGCGCGGCGTATTACGATTGCCTCATCAAATACCTCGTTCTTAGCACCTTTCCATGCGTTGACAGCCGCCGTCCTCTATCTGCTGCGCTACAAGGTTTCACAGTAGGACCATGCTGGAAAATTGAAGTAGTCACTTAACTTTGGGCAATCGGACACATATTCAAAC
Organism: Cooperia oncophora; assembly: GCA_036418165.1. Lineage (NCBI taxonomy): Eukaryota > Metazoa > Nematoda > Chromadorea > Rhabditida > Trichostrongylidae > Cooperia > Cooperia oncophora. Next base: position 28,685 of record MU913309.1, on the reverse strand, counting down.
CGCTGACAGAAGTCTTTCATTGAATTTTGTGGAGGCTAGTTTTAATGATTTCATTCCAAGCCACGCGTAACAGTCACCTCCAGAAATAGAACATGAAGAGATCCTTTTTCTGGATTTTTATGTACCTCCTAATAGCTGAAAAAGAACTCGCTCCAATCTCCTACAATGTGCGAGGCTGGCCTCTTTGCCACTGGCTCTGCCTTTGTAGGAGATTACAACAAAGAACGTGGGGTAAGAGGAGACGAAAGAGGAGAGGTGCACGCTCATTATTTCCATTCCAGGATTCCTTTGATGGCGAGGCGCATTCCAAATAGCCTTTTTGCTTTTCATTTCAACACCGCAAAATCGGCGCAACATACTTGAATGTAAAAAATCTACTCACCGCGTGAAACTGTTTCCTGTATACGGTGGCCATTGCAAGCCTCAAGCGCCGTAAAAACCCAACGATTATCAAGGGGCAAAGTTCCATGGGCTTCTGTCGCTTCACTAAATCGAGCGCATCTTGTTGAGAAGATCCATCACAAAACCACTCTACGATATTGTACCCAATCATATGCCCATTATGCCCAATAAACGTCTAGATAATACAGTTTTTTCAGGCTTCCTGGTCTTCTGGCTACCTGTCTCCTTTTTCATTTTTCAGCATATCTTCGAGAGTCCGACGAGCTGGATAAATTGAAAAGAACATCTGCTATGGAAATATGAATATCTCTGCTGTATTATATATAAAGCGCTATATCTGTATTTCTGCTTGTATACCACTAATATCAGCGTTTCATGGAGAAAGAATCACGCGAAATAGCTGTATGAAATTTCTAGTAGATAGGAGAACCACACGAAGAAGAGCCCTGGAAGAATCTTCAGTAGATAGGAACGTGTGTCATTATGATTACAACGCATGCGAACAACAGAGCCAAGCCTTGCTATAGCGGGGGAGAGGCGAGGGGATGTGAGGGACAGGAATCGAGAATTGGACACTGGGAGAATGGGAAAAAGTAAGTAACAGGCTAACGAATTAGATAAAACAGCTTCTCTCACATGCAGTGAGAGTGGTACATTTCGACAGGCAATGCCTAAAAAATAATCCTAAGCACCGATAATACTGAATTGATAGCTCAAGCTAAAAGTGATTGGTATGACGCGCATCGTCGCACTGGTACGCGCCGGACGCGCGAGCAAGCGCCGGAACCAGGGCACGCACGTCGCGTTTCTGCAGAATCATTTTTCTGAAAATTACAGCCCCTCCCTCAATCCGTACTAATACGACCCGCCTTTTTTTGGGAGTTGGTACGCACCCTACCTCCCAGCCTCCCAGAGCCTTCTGTCTTCCTCATCGAACCGAGCGGGGGGGGGGAGGCGGTCAGAATTCAAATTATTCATTTTTCATTTCAAGTGCTCGAAATAGTAGTGCTCCGTAAACTGACGCAAGATACCGAGCTCCCCCTCCCTGCGGACGGTCATAATACGACCCCCCCCCCCTTGTGAATGAATCCACCAACAATGGACGTAGCCCACTGAGCGCGAAAAATTCGTTGTCGTTTTTCCCAAAACGACTATAACTCGGCTCCCAGCATGGTATCACGGGAATGGGAACAGACTGTCTTGCAGGCAACACTTCCACGATGAGCGAGACGCAATACAAACGTAGATCAATCGCGAGGAATGGCCGACCCACGCCGGATAGCTTCAGTGTTGAAAGTCTCAGCCACGATAAAGTAATGGCAGTAAATATGTCAAATGATACAGAAAGCGATTCGGGAAGCTGTGCTCACTTGGAGGAATGCGAAATTTGGGCGGTCTGCGGTAAGAAGCTGACCGATAAGGCCCATGGGCGCCCCTTCAACCCATGCCGACCCCACTGCTTAGCAGCCACTATGCTATCTCTCTCCATTCCGGAATGGTGAGAGTGAGGGGTATAAGATAAAAGAGATTGTTCCTCATGATAACGACGAGTGGAAATTCGTAGAAAGGCGCCTTGTCTTCATTGCATGCACGTACAACTTGTCGAGTCCTATCTAGATCATTTCAGACAGTTTCTTCTGCTTCTGTTCTCCACTAATCAGTTACCTGAGAATTAGTCGTTCGTATTTCCGATACCCGCAATCTATGGCCGCGAGGTTCGCTTAAAAGTGAGACAGCGCGACTTAATTGAGACTGCTGAATGCGATGAATTTATTCAAGAGTGGGAATTGCAAAGTAGTCTGAGCATACATTTGAGACTGCAGGTCCGTCCACAGTTGAAAGCGGGTCACGCGTTCTCTGGAATATTAGTGTAGAAAATATGTCTGCAATGCGTTCAAGGCGGCCTAGAATCCATAGTAGGATTGAAAGCGATTGATAGCGACTCAGAGGCAAACTATACCCTCACCTTTTAGCTCTTTTTCATGCGGAGGCGAAAAGGCCGAGCTGCAACAGAGTACCAATTTTTCCGCTCAACAGTGCACGGGGAACGGTGCTGGAGGATAGTGATACCCGGGCATCCTTCCCATACTTCATATACGCTGGTTGGGTAAGCGGGCGTGCACATTTTGGGTAAAGAGCACTAACCTGATAGATGTCTGATAGCAGCAAGCTTATGGGACTAAGCTTCCTTTAGATAACACTGTAAAAGTCAAATTGAAATAGGCATGCTCATATGGGCATTCCCACGCTTTAAGGTAGACGTCGGATTCGAACGCTTTCGCGAGGGTCAATTAACGCTTGTAAATTTTTCATTTATATTCTCAGCTGTGTCAGGTAGCGTTCAAACTGATGACCGCACCTAGCAGACTGGTGCTATCAACACTGAACGCAGCAACAGACGGCCATAGCGCCGATCAATACGTCGCTGGGCTAGGCAACACCTACCCTACATATTTTTCCACCAGTCAGCTGGCCGGCTGACGCTGGCGCGCCTTCTGTGATATGGCCCGGCTTCGCCGCGCGTATTTTTTCGTTGTGCTGCAATGCTCGACTAAAGCTTGTTCCTCTCTCATTTGTACGCATGTTCTAAGTAAATTTATATAAGAGTGGTAATGAGCGTCGAGCAGGTGCACAGTTGAGAGAATAGTTAGGTATTAATCAAAGTACTCTGCTCCACTCGAAACATAAGAAGGATCGCGCATCACAAACTGCGTCTGTCTGACCATGCCCCATACTCAGAAAGAAATACGCTGGCGACAGGCGGCCAGCTGACTCGTACCAACTGTATCTGCAGCGACCGATGATTAAGTGTATGACTGCCGATGGAGTGAGACTCAGATTCACGTCACCTACATCTAGGACTGCACGACAGCTGTAAATAGCTATCACGATGATGGATGTGGAACGATAACGACATCTCTGGAACAGTTTTACAGACTTTGTCTGGCTCCGCCCACATCAGAGGGGATAACCTCCATTCACTTTTTATTTCGGTCTCTGTAGTGCTCTGGAAGCGTTTGACGGACTTTTTGTTTGACTAGCCACATCAGAGCAGTACCCACGCCCATGATATGCCCACAATCCTCACCAGGCGACCCTTTGGCTGAACTTTAAATCCCACTTTCTTTCCGGTCCTCTGCAGTGTCGAACCGTTTGCGACTTCTTGTGCGACCCCCCCGCAACTCGGAGGACGGGCCGCCCACAACTGTTTTTGTTGCCCACAATCCGTGCACGACGCGCGACCTTCTGTTTAGCTTAATCCAACTTTTTTCCTCGTGTTCTGGAGCGCTCTAAAAGCACTCTACAGATTTTTCGACTGCCTCCGCCCACCTCGGAGCACGCCCCGCCCACAACATGTGTGGCCCACACTTCTCAATGCCAAGAAACTGAAATAGAGAATCAAAGGCCCTGCTCGCTGACCTTGATTCTCTATTTCAGTTTCTGGAGCGTCCTGGAACTAAGCTACAAACTTTCAAAACGAGTACCCTGCGATTTGGGGCAAGCTCCGCCTACTGTGGGCGGGTCCACAGCACAAACGCAGATGTGCTCCAGAAAACGCACTTTCGGCAGATGTTTGACTTTTTTGGACTTTTTTGCGATCTCTAAACTCCCTTGGGGACCGAGTTACCGGCATTTTTGGGAAGCACTGCCTATCTCGAGTACGCCCTGCCCTTTTCGAGAGTGTCTCCTCCCTTTGATGGGTCAACCTTTGCCAACAAACGAATAAACGCGACATGGAACAAGTGGAGCACTACCACGAGCATTCTCTGTGATAAGAGAATGCCAATTCACCTGAAGTCCAAGATCTACACTTCAGTCGTAAGACCAGTCGCCACCTATGGATCGGAGACCAAGCAGATGACGGCCGTGGAGACAAGAGCCTATGGTGTCATGGAGATGAAAATGCTGCGATGGAGCTTGGGACACACACGGCTCGAACGAATTCGAAATGAAACCATTCGTAGTAGGATCAAAGTCCAGCCGATTGTCAACTTTCTTGCCGCATCTCGTCTGCGCTGGTATGGTCATGTTCAACGAAGACCTCCTGAGGCCATATGCAAGTCTGCTGACAGGATCGTTTTCGCCGGCAAACCACCAAATATCCGACCTAAATTTGCGACAAGACAACCTGAAGAGGGACATGAACGCTGCTGGACCGTCTGCAGACGACGTCTGGAACGGGGGTCATTGGAAAGCCTTGGTGAAAAAGCTTACCGCGATTACCCTTGGAAAGAACGTTTGGAACCATTTGCCAACCTTAATCCACTTTTCCCCCATCTCGGGACTGCTCTGGAGCCGAATTATGAATTTTTTTAGCGAGACCGCTAACTTTCAACGCATGCCCCGCCCACTGTGGGCGGGGCTTACCATGGGTTGCTCTTTACATCTTGTCACATGCCCTACCCATCCCGACCTTGACCCCACCTCTCCAAGTTGTTCTTCTGGTAGAACCGAATTTCCGGACAGACAAACAAACAAACAAACAAAAGACAAAGCAAATCATAGGTGATAGTCTCTCGAAACCGAAACGGCAAGCACCCGTCAATCGAGCATTAGCAGACGGAATCGATCTGGCCGTCTGCGGCTGCGTTCGTGTCTACAGCTTTCGGAGCGCTGTTGCAATTGCAATGCGTCGACGTGCGCCATCGCGAAGTCTGAACGCTGCTCAGGGTGGTAGGCAGTCAACTGTCACATCAGACCAGGATGATCAGATTCACTTCAAGGATGTCGTCCGCTAAAACAACCAAACTTCATAATAAAATTGTCTTCTCTACTCGTTGCAGATTCACTTTTCTGAACCCAGCATGTCACAATGACAAAGACAATCACGAAGAAGCTCCGAATGAAAAAGTCGTTGACAAAGGTGGGGAAATATCATTGTGTTATGATTGTTAAAGGTTATCGACACAGATGTTTTACGTAAATCGTTCATTTATTCTTCGGCAAAATGAAATTCAAAATTAAGAAAACAACACGTACTGTACAAAACTGAATACTCTTTGAGTTCTTCACACGACAAAAAGAAAATAATGTGGTAACTCACAAGTGAAAAGTTTATAAGGCATGACAGATCCAGTAAAAAGCAAGAACTACATCTTAAGATGTTCTCAGGTCATGAACTGATCTGCGAACCTTCTTTGTTACATCCTCCGTCCTCTGGTTCAGACGCCTTCACTTCGGATTCATCATAGTAACCAAACAGAAAATCCCGGTGGCGCCTCCATCCGACGCAACGCCGAAGAGCTTCCTCGTAATGACGCAGCTAGAACACTGCTATTCTAATTAGTAACTCCAACAAAAGCACAAAAGACAATTCAGATTCGATAGTCTGACAAGCGAACCTCGACAGTCTCTACAAGGTAATCGTAAGAGAGGTGTCGGCCAACAGACTTGACTACCGCCACTGAGTGCAGCAACGGTACAGTTATCGGGTCAGGCATAGAGTCAGCACGGGCATCGACATTTTCTTGTGTCTTCTGCACTCTCTTACACACCATATCTCCGTATCTCAAAGATGGGATAGCCGCGGCTGCGCACTTCATTTGAGCATGGCATATGATACGTTTTTTTCGTCGGTTGGCTCCATTTGGGACAACCGCGATTTCATAATGTACTGGATGAAAAACATGAGTCTGAATGAAGTACGCAGTCACGCCCACTTTATCTCTGGGATGTGGGGTGTATTTAGATGGTGCCTATCTCTCTGTCCAAAACAGCAGTTGTTTACCGCTGACGCCGCTCACAACACCCTTTGCGGCTACTCCTCCCAAGCCGATATACAGGCTATGAATAGAAAAACCGCTGAATCAACATTTAGCAGTACTCTCATCACAACAGCAGCGAACACTTTATCTTGTTCATTTTCTGCATGTATAGCAGTGATGTCTCAAATATTATTGCACTTTTTCTTTGCAGCTTATTTGTTTCTTCTGGCATTCTCTTTGCCCTGTTCCCTACTATATTTTCCTCTGGCTTTTTTATAAGCCTTCTTACACTTATACGATTCTTGCTGTTTGGTTCTACTATAATTTTTGTTGATCCCGAAATATGTGATACTGCTTTTGATCACTGCTGAAATAGCTGTCTCTGTTCACTCTTAATTTTTTTTTATTCTACCATACTCATTGCCTCAACCCCCCCCCTTCTTTTATACAGATCCATCACTCTTCACGTGTTCTTTTTCTTCTGTGCCTTGACTAACTTCTACCCTCTGTCTGTATCTTGTCGGGGACACCATACACCGAGGATCCTCAGCGGCGGAGGTCGTACTTCGTCACTGTAGGAAGTGAGTCGCATTTGCCTTCTCGGGAAACGCTGTTTTTCCTCTTGCTTTATATATCCCCCTCCCCGTCTTATCCCGTAGACGGCATTTTGGGGAAATACTGGAAAACACTTCTTAGGAAAGCAGAAAGGTGCGTAGTGGTAATGAGAGCAAATCAAAGATACGGAGATAGAATGGGGAAGTGATCGTACCGAAGGAGGGTTTCCGAGGGAGGTTCGTATTTTGCCAGTTTTTTTTCCAATGGCACGACGTGTCCAGGGTTTCTCATATCTCGGTCCACCTCTTTCTCGAACCACGCAATCGCGTTTGTTTCGGTGAAACGTCATACAGGTGACTGCTTCCAAAGGTTATGAAGAGGCTCAAGAAATCACCACTACTCACCATGGTCAATCTCCATAGGATCATGGCCTCGCGAGTTGCCCGCGCTTTTCGCCAGTGCTACCGGTACAATTCTAGCAAGCAAATTCTCCTTGTTTCCATGAAGTGACGGCATTATCAGCCAACAAGTGAAAAAAAAAGAAAAACATTCTTCAAGAGTATACAATGCTTTGAATTTATTTGGAGGCAGCGAGCAGCAGACAAACACGCGCGATAGGAAGGGAAGGGAGGGGCGACAGGAGACGGGGAGGGGGAAGAAGCACTATGCACGATGCGCATCACCAAAGTTCCCGGTTGTAACATCATGGATAAAGTGCAAGGAGAGCCCCGGTAGAAAATTTTTAAGACTTTTATCTTCAAAAGGAGGTAAGCTTGACTTCCTCTGTCATTGTGAGAAGTGAACCCATTCATATTCGTCAATCATCTGCAGAAGACCTGCAATATTTGTGGCAGCCTGACAGCCCACAATGACACCCCTTTCTCCAATAACTGTGGTAGCTGGTAGACGACCAAAAAACTGGTGAAACAGGCTGGCGCGTGCCAGACTTACACGCTCAGAAACGCCCGAGAGTCAGCATCCGCTGCGAAGAAGTCGTAGCCAATCGTGCAGCCAGCGAGAATGTTTTGGGCAACATGCTTCTTCAAGAGCGTGACACAAGCGGAATATATTTTTGGAAAGCATGCTCCCAAGTCCCATTTCAACGCAATTTCAAATGAATTTGAAAAATTGAATTGTACACTGCGAATTGGAGCTGGATTGTTCGTATGCTGTTGGACTTTGACAACGTTTTTTCGAAGATGGTTTCATGGACTCCTGAAGAAGGCAACACTGCCGGAATCGGGGATCGCACCAGGGACATTTCACAAGACTAGAATCGCGATCACTTCTAGCTTTCCTTGAACCAAAGCAAGTACGGAAATTGGGTTGTGACTATAAAGTTTATCCCAAAAACTGTGCTCTGAAAGAAGAGCTGGGAAGGTTGACACTGAGACCGACTCCAAGAAAGAAGTTGACGCACGGATGCTGAGCTCAATGCCAAGCAGTTTTCCTCAAACAAGGCTTAAGTTCTCTCCGGGCACCAAGCCAAATTCTTTACATCGCAGGCACCTCATGTTGCCGTCCCTCACTTTTTTTCGACAACGTCCGTACCATAGTTCATCAGCAGTCCCACGTGATAAGCCACTGAGCTCGACGGACAACCGTCGAGCTGAGCGGTTTAGCCACATGTTTAGATTTATTTTTGCCAACTGTTGTTTTCCTACACAGCGCCGATGTTAATGCTCTTCTCATAATTCGGCATCAATGTGACAACATTCACACTGCGCTCTGCCTGTAAACCAGTACTCAACAAAACAAAACAAGGAAAACAGGTCAGCTCTCTCGTCGACTGAAACGGTGGTTCCTCCGCTTTGTAATCGCATTTGAGTTGGGAAATAGGGATTGAAAATCCGGGTTAGTACATCCACAAGTTGAATTTTCCAGACGAATAATGGTAATGACGTTTACAGTGAATTATAGTAACCACAATTCGACGATCCCTACCCTATGGGGCTGCTGAATGTTTTTCGCTGCAACAAAAACAACCATGCCGCTTCACGCGCCATGTAAATCCACGAGTTCCCAAAAACAACTTCCGACTTCAGCCGAAGTGATACATCATTTCGACCACACGAAAGGAGCAAAATGCGTTCACGATCTAGATTTAATCCACCCGCTTAACACGTTGACGACAACGCGCTTGGCTTTTTGGCCGCATGGGACACGCGCGCTTCATCGAAGGAAACAGCGCGGTACATTACATGTTCACACGGCCCCAGGAGGCCTCTTTTTGAAATGATCGGAAAACGCGATTATGAGAGCGATTATGAGTAATTCAATACTTCAGTACAGAAAAAACTAGTGCTCCAACTCTCGTATGCACTATGTTGACAGAAATTCGCCCATAACCAATGTTTAGATAAAAAAAGGAGTCGTGCATTCTATAGCGTTCAGAAACCTTCACCTTATAGTTTTTATCATTATCAACATGGTATCGATCTGCATTTCCTAGTTACTTTCTTGGGAAAGCAAACCAATCCAAGTTGAGAGCAAATTCAATCCGAGAAATGGGCCGGCGTATCCTTTCCCAGAGTTTTGCTAAATAGTGTGTATGAATTATCCCAGGATCTACGCATTAGTACGAAGTATACCAAGATGAACTTTAGAGTGATAGAGAAACTACTTAAAAAACCATGCACTGTTGAAAGATATGGATTTGTTGATCGTGAGTTGTATAGTATGCACGCTGTCCCACATGGCCTACAACGCGTGCATTCAATGTGTCTCACGCAGTCGTCAATGTGTTAAAGTTCCTTACAGGCAGTGGGTCTTACGCATCACTGCTTACAGACGTTTTCTTAGGCTGCGTTCATACTTGCGGCAACGTACGCTAGCGTTTCCAGCGTTGAATAGCGGCAGTGGCAAGGGAGGGATGGATATGATCTACGCAGTACCCAGTGTACGCTGCCTAAACGACTAGAATACTCTAGCGTTACGCCAGCTACACTGTGACGCTAGATCATCGTGGTGCAGTGGTTAGCGTTTAGCGAGGCAAGAAAGATAGGTATCAGATTTAGCTTCTCAGAATATATGTATATGTATGTTAATATTAATATAGGATTCTGGCTTAAATAGGGTTATGGCGTTTCACTGTAAAGATTGCGAGTAGACTCCGCCCCCTCGACCTCGGAACCAACTTTTTTTGATTTATTTGTTTCGAGTGACGGACGAGACCCTATCATACAAGCAAACACTCTATACCGCCGATTTTCACCATTTTTGAGTGGGCGAGGGTTCTCGATGGGCAAGTCTTCAACATGGCGGTTCAGGGGCTTCACGTAGCAGACCTAAAACGTAAAAATTTTGAAAAAAATCCTAGATCGCCAAACCCTTTAGAGGAAACCCAAATCCTATGTAAATCCAAACCCCATATATCACATATAACATACACATAAATATATAAATTTAAATTATAACCTTGAAAATAATTACCTGTTAGTTCTGACAACGCTAAATCGATAGTTATGCTTTCGTTGCCCTCGCTACGCTAGCGTACGCTGGTGATCCATCCTTCCCTTGCCACTGCCGCTGCCGAACGCTGGAAACGCTAGCGTACGCTGCCGCAAAGTATAAACGCAGCCTTACAAGGGAGGTCTTTCAGGTCATGGCGCGCTTTTTAGAAATGGTTTGTTGCATGTTGTAGGGGTCCATATAGGGTCACAAAAATGGGTTTCGTTTTTGCTATGCGTTTATGGGAATGCCAAAAAATGAGTGAAAACAATTTGACAAGAAAGGGCGATTTTAACCGGATTGGGCTCTGTTGTAGCTGCAAATTTGAGAGTGCATAAGTTATAAGGTGCTCCTTAAATATGATTAGTACCGAAGTTACGTCAACGATTGCAGCAACAACTGTTTCGTGGTCGACGGGTGGCGGAGTGGATAGTGCGATGGGCTCTCGAAAGGTGGTTTATGGATCGGATCCTCCGGTCGATAAACTTTTTGCATTTCTCGGCTACGGGCTACGGGGATGACTGGATGCCCTACTCACGAGTACGACACTCATTTTTGACCACGGCGCAACCTATCGCCGATTTGCTGCAAGAGCATTCTTGCACTGAAATCGTCAACCCGCACGCAGGGGCTGTTAAGCGCCATGCTGGCGTCAAATGGCCTCGGCGCATAAAATAAGTGTCAGAATCGTGAGCGGGGCTACCAATTACTCCTGTATACGAACTTCCAGCAAAAAAAATTTCGGAGGTTTTGGTGATAATGGACCGACCACTTGGTTGACAGTGGCACCCGATCAGCGCACCCAGCGTAACTGGTTCCACTTTAACTTTCCAGGTGTAGATATTGTGCAATACATATATATGTCCCTTTTTAAAATTTGTAGTTGTTATCAGTATACATAGCAAAACAGATAAAGGTCCCAGGTGATCGAGAGGTTGGGGTAAACTATTAGGTTGTTCGAAAAGACCCTGCGACACTTGTGAATTGAATTGTTCTAGGAAAAAGACCAAAAACTCATTTTGGGATGTTTATCCCGAAGGAGCGTACCTAGCTCTACTACCTACGTACGTTACTGCTCCGCAAATGTGATCATGACGTGAGGAAGTTTTCAAAGCTTAAAAGTCCCCCAGAGATCGAGGTACTTTTCGACCTGTCCCATATTATGAGTTCCTGTAGGGCCACTTCGCCGTAGTCAAGGAAGCTGACACCTACGTTGTCTTGAGGAAGGATATCGCTTGCCATGGCAGAGGGTAGCTTTTGCATCAGCGCTTCTAAGGCTGGACTTATTTAACTCGTAGTTGGGCAATGTATAGGTCGCCCTATCAGCACAGAATGATGGTCCATTACTCAAGCTTCTTGAGGCCGCAGCCGAACGCTATACACCGGGTAGTTGGATTACCTGCTCTATGATCCATCTGGAACTTGACAACTGCCATCTTCGTCCGCGCAATCTCGGTTATCGGAAAAATTTTTTGTGAAGGATGCCTCATAAGTTGGCCCCGTCTGACAAGTCATACCGAATGACCGTGACTGAGTTTTCTTTTCCTTGTACATAGCGTAGGAATGTGAGATCTTGTGGTTGGTAGCGAGTGCCCGGATGACTACTGTACTGTACATTTCTGCAGCTACGGACGTGTCCAACTGACTTTTTAAATGGAAATTGAATACAAGGCTATAATACATCGAAGGAAGTCTTACAGCCAATCTTCATATAAACAATTAAATGTGGTCGTGTTCAAATACTGAAAAAGTAGAGAGAAACCGCCACTACGTTGATCAATCCTTTCTGGAACGTGTCACGTTCTTGACTCCCCCGGGTGACTTACGAATGCGCATTCGTGCTAAGCTATGACTTACTGAGCTTAGACAATGAACACCTCAGAGCTTGAGCCTGCCAATCAAGGACGATACAGATTCTGACGGACAGAATGAATCCTACTGACTGGTTGATTTCATCTAATGCACACTTTGTGTGATACATTTAATTATGGGTTCAGGCTGTTGTCAGGCTGCGTGCAGTGCCCCCGGGACTGCACGTGGGATTAATTGTACTGGCCGTGAATACACACAACGAGACCTGGGACTGCGTGGACCACTCGGTTTTGCCGTGGAGTACTGTACTCTGGCCGCGGGGACCAGTGCCTGCCGGGGTCGGGCGGGTCGCTGCCCGGGTGGCCGCCCCACCCCAAAGCTCACGACGCAACATTTTTAACTTCACGCGCAATTCTCGGGGTACTGTACGCAGCCTGATCTTACCTTGAAAAAGCACTGAAAGATGGCATCAAAACAAGCTCTCATAGAAAACGCGCACCTGCAGAGGACAGATGTCGTCTTTCCCAGCTATGTGACCGTCATGGATCTCGTTGAGGAACAGATTCTTCTCTTCGTTTCTCATAATGACACACGCCGCGTCAACGTAGTACGCCACGACTTCACGACCGATGAACGCAAGAACAAATGGAACCACAGGCTCACACTTCGGAGCTCCTAGCCATCTCAACAAATTTCCAGCGTCTTTCCTAAACATAAAAGTTCTGGCGTATGACTTTGAAGTTCCAAGAAAGATACGCTTTCATTTATTCCATTTCACCTATTTTTTTATTTATTCGAACTTCTTTCCCTTTTTCACAGTTGCCTTAGTTCTCAAAAGAAGAACTCGTGGAATCGTAGAAATTTCGTAGAAATCGTGGAATCCGCCAGAAACAAACGTGGGCGAAGGAAATAACAGAGGCGAGCAGAGAAGAAGAACCCAATTCTCTTGACAGATGAGATTCGAATCAGGAAGGATTCATATTTGTGAGAGCCAGAATTGCTACCATAGTCACTGCACTCAGCGCTGGATATGTCAAAAGCTACAGTCTTGTTGATGCGGATGTTAGATCGTGTCCAGGGGGCTGGCTCTGACACGCCCCAGCATGCGTAGCGAACAAGATTATATGTGCACTTGAGCATTCCAGCTCTCACGAGCAGTGCAACTGTGGAAAGGCGCATATACCTCTTGTACTCCATTACTCTTGTTACTTCACTGGGTTGGTCCTCGTTTAACCCGACTGACCAGATTTGGAAATCCAGACTATGCTTAGGGGAAGGTAGTGTGAGGCATAACGGGAAGGTTCTCAGGTTGGGGCGTTACAGCATAAGATTACCCAAGTGACTCTGTCTGCGTTAGTGTCGGCCGTCCTCATTTACATACTCTCTCGCTGCTCTTTACTAGTCTCTCGTCCGAATCTAAACCAATCTTCCTCTTTCACTTGGATGAGGAGGACCTTGTTTGCTTCTGTCCGACGATTTTGTCAGCACTTTTTTCACAAGCAAGTCCAGTGCCACAAATACTCTTATTTTACATCCATCCCCGAAGTTTTCGACCACCCATCTCGAAATGTGGTTTTGAGGGCAGAATCACTTCTATTTCAACTTCAATCAATAGTCGTAATTCCAAATTAGTTACAAATTGGAAAGGTTGGCAACATTTGCTTACTTTCTTGTATACTTCTTGAAGTCATCAAGGAAAGTGGCCGTGCGCGCAGCAGTGAATCGTGGGTATTCTTCCGCAGTGAGTTCATTCATCACAATGTCGGCAATTCGACGTTGCCTTTGTTCAAGCTCCAAATCCGGTTCCGCAAGCAACTGTTCTGCGCCCTCTCCCAGACCCAGTGATTCCACATACTTCAGCATCCGACCGTAATTGGAGTCAGGTACACTGTAACAAAATTAGATAATTATTAATTTACTGAAGGGTCCGCTAGCGACCGACCTGGTACTGGCCACACCGACGACATCATCGTCGTCCATGCTGCTCTCCTGATCAGGTTCCTCGTCCAGTTTTCCCGTTTGTGGAGCTGCTCGTTTCAACTCATTAATCCGTTCAGCGGTATCAGCAAAATGTAGCAATCTCTTCATTAAGAACTTATGTCTTCTGAAGATAAAAAGCACATCTTCGAGTGTGATTACGTCCCTATTCTCTGTGGCAGCCTGCTTCCAAGCATCTTCAAGAGCTTTGACCATTTGATATTTAGCCATGTCCAACACCATCTCAACGCTAGACGGCAACGGATCTTCAAGATCTCCGTTACAGTACATCATCTGACGGACCACTTCGCGGTAGTACGCTGTCAATTCAAGCATATCGTTGCTGTTGTTGTTGCTCCGAGACATTTTTTCCATCTGAAAAAACACAGAAATCTGAGATAGTTGTAACAAGCAGACACAGTGATGTAACGCAGAAATATCACCAGTTAAAGGCATTCATGCGCGCGATATGTTAGTACTCGGTCTCAAATGGTAGCGCGGGTGTTATATAGTGGGAAAACGGCGAAAAAGGAATGGAACGGTCAAAAAATTTGCGAAATAACTTTTGTTCTACCCGACTCAAAAAGCATATTCGGACGAGTTTCCCTTTGGCACCGTGCCAATAACCGCTACGGAATCAACACGGCGCATGTACAAGTCGCCACGGGTCAGTTGATTAGGCGGTCAAAGTCGAGCTGCGGATGCTGCGAGCGCTACGACCTGCCGGCGATCAGCAGTCCAATGCTATTTAGCCATTCCTCCTCCCTAAGTTCACTGTATTACTTATTTTTTTCAAGGTGCAGCTAGGATTGGTTGTATTGCAATTTGGCGACAAATGTAGTCATAACTTGTCCAGCACAGGGGAGAATGGTCTCGAAAGGAAATATCCTACAGAAAACTATTTCACGCAGTGATCAAATGATGTATACAGTCGCGCCCTTTCCATCTTTGGGATATGGAAATTCCAGTTCGAGCCGTCTCCCACTTCATTCCAGCCGAAATCAGTCGCTTGAAAGGACACTCCGACTCAGAAGCAGCACCAGCGATCACAAAGTATGCAGGAAACCCTTTAGTATACATACAAGATGGGGAGTTTGAAGTCACAGGCGATAGAATTAAGGGCGCAAAGTTTTGTAGCATCGTTGTGGGGAACCCGGGGAATCGTACTTGGCCGCTGGAGGGGGGGGGGGGGTTCTGAATGCAGGGTCTTGTGAGCCAACCACAAAAGTGTCATCACTAAGTTTGATGCGAGCGGACAGAGCGACCCGGATCGTAAGAAGGCTTACAAAAGGATCAAAGCATTAATTGGCCAAATATAATATGTAGCATGAAATTCGTAAGTACGTAGATGACTAAATCGTACACCTCAAACAGATTCGTGGGTATCGACCTTTCCAAACCCTGAACAAACATCTGCTTGCATGGTCAAAAATCATCACCTAAAATCCGACGTTTACACTCTCCTTCCCACCGCCTCTGCGTAGCAACATAATGCATGGCGCACGCTCGGACCAGATCGATCGATGATAACCAAATTATGCTTGGACTCATTTCAACGGGAATATGTGTTGAAGGAATAAATGAAGTCGCAATGAGTAGTTTACAATGGCAGAGAAGAAGTCGAAAGCTGCTTTGAGATGGCCCAGAAATGTTGCCCAAGGTGGCTCAAATCTTAAAATATACTTCTAAACTAGCGATCTTCAAGAAACTGGTGTAAAGCTTTCTCGAAAGAGGAAATATTGGGCGTTGTGATGACCTTTTTTTGTTTTGCAAAAGATTGGGCTTGAAAGAAGTTATTCTGGTCTAAAGCATAGAAAACCCCCGCGAATTTACCACTAGCGTTCCATACACATCCGAAGTGTTTCACTTGCGGATGTGGAAGGCGGAAGGATCAAAAATTTCCCAGTAGTAGAAAAGTAACAGTGGCAGACATTGCTTTCAACAAGCCGCCTCCGTTCTTAAAAGCACCACACCTAGAGAAGCTATCACCCTCAAAAAAAAGCCCCGCGATTTCCACCTGGCCAGCAGACCTGCTCCACCGCTAATTTGCCATGGGAATAATAATGCCTGGCGCGCTTGGAGTCGGTTACCTATCCCAGTCCTTCTTCGTCAGAGCGCAAAAGCTTTTGGATATCAGAAGAGGGGTGGGGGTCGTACCAGGATCATTTTCGGGGGGGGGACGTACTGACATGGCCATTTCACACATCACGATGCTGTACCCTGGCCAAACGGACGCTGAGTTCATAAAACTCGCCCAAAACTCCTCCATTTCCAAGAGCTCATTTGTCGGGCGTCTCGACGCGTTTCTTGCTTTTTTCCATGTATGCGTTCCCTCCTATAACATGGAGTTCTGCCTGCTGTGAAATGCGATTGCAGGCGCTGTCTTCAAAGTACCATGGAGGCGGCCTTTCCAAAAAAAAAAAGAAACCGCGATACACAAAACAATCCCCAGAATTGCCGTGTGTTTTGCCATTCGTCGTGCGCACAAACACGCGCTTTACTTTTGCCCACCTGTCCCGAACTTTTGACAGCTGCGAATTACCACCTGGTCCATCACTTGAGAGTCTGTTTTTCTTGTAATTAGTGGTGATATTTGGTAAATGCTTCGGAACCAATCCCTTCTGTCATGAGTTCTCTTTTTTGAAAGAAATGGTGAAGCTACTGTTTGCAAAGCAGGAAAGAGATTAGAGGACATATGTAGGACAGAAGAGGACAGAGGTATATTAGCTGGGGCATGGTAAATTATGGCAGACGTTTATCACGCTTCGAGGGCACGCGCTAATTGGATGTTTCCTAGCTGGTTGAGTCATACAGCACTTCCACGGTAAACCAATTAGGTCCTGCTACGAATGCCCCGCACATTACGTCATCTTCAACGCTATTTTCGCCGCAAAGTGGTTGTAAGGTCCTACCACCTGGTAAGAGGAAGTGACTCAAATAACTCTCGAAAAAGACAATTACACGGAAAGGGAAATGTAACACACGCACTGTCATCAGTGACACCATGGCTGCACATGTATTTCTTGCAGTTCTTCAGAAAAAGTTCTCCTACCCGTGCACGCACAATATTCCATACCACTTTACATCACTGAATTATCTTACTAACTTTCCTTGATACTTACTGAGGGAAGAAACTGACCGTGAGAAGAACGTGATTCTCCATTTATTAGTTATTCAGCTTTGTTTCCATGTCATACCTATTTGAACTTGAAACTCAAAAAGAACACAAACCGTCATTAGTCTTGAGTTTGTAAGGGAAGGCAAAAGTGTACATGGGTTTTCCTCTTGAAATCTAACAAAAATCGAGTCAGAGTTTTTGAAAATAGACCTAGAAAAAACCGGAGCTGCACAAAACATTTTTAGTGTGTACTTCCTCAATAAATAGTGATTCCTAAATACACCTTACCAAACTTCCTAGGATCCTCTCACGCCTCACGTCTTTAATAACCTAAACCAGTTCAGAGCGAGCGACCACGACGACGAAAAGAACTGATGCACCCGTGCAACTCCTCACCCCATTTCCGTACTTCGCGGCTGCGACGAACCGCAATCCATTGGTAATTGTGGGTTGTAACGGTAGAAAGAAAGTCCAATAGTATTGAATTAGCCATAGCAGCGATCCGACCATTAGCGGTAGAGCATGGTACATCGCACTGGCGAACAGGGCACATCCGTTGGTGGAATTTTCGGGACAAGTCGCACGACCCCCCCCCACCTCTTTTTTCGGGGGTTGGTTTACACCCACCACCTACTTCAAGACCTTCAACTTTCTTCCGTTTTCCCAACCTCCTTTCTCCGAAATTTCCACAATTTCCTAGTTTTTCCCAAAAATTTTGCTGTCGAGCGGGGTGGAGCTACACGGTACATGTGAAACAGGAAAACACACGAAAAATCAACTTCTTTCAAAGGCCAGCAGCCCAATACGAGCCCCCTCCTAACAATGAGCGAATACGACCCCGCCCCCCCCCCTTTACGTTCCTCAAACAAAAAAATCTATAAACTATAAATTTTTCTTGAACCAACTACGACTCCCTCCCCCTCTCCTCTTGCGGGAATCCCCAACAGCGATGTCCCCTGCTCGCGAAAGTATAAACGCTTATTCAGTGGGAGATCATGCGAATAAAAAAAAGAAACGTAAATCCACAGATAGTGCGGAACCTTCTACGGTTCCTCGAAGTCGACGCATCCTAATCACTGTAGCGGCAGTGCTCAATCGACAGCTTCCAAACGGGTTGGTCGGATAAGTTTTACCCTTCAGTAGGCATATCCAGATATTACTAGATTGCCAACTCGTACTACATCTGGTAGCATCATCACAGAAGAAAAAAGAAAAAAAACTTCATTACCTTTAGACAGAAATTTGGACAATTATTAGACACGTGTTATACGACAACATCATGAGATTGTGAAACGGGCTATTACTTTGTAATGAGGTATCAGTAGCGCAAAAATATACGATATATATACAACGTCAAGAGTTGTGGAACAAAATGGCCCGCAATGTTCACGAGAACTTCTTGAGCGGATTTCTATGAATACAAACAATTCTTCTCTAAGTAACGATGCTTAGTAACACACTAGATTGAGACAAACGTAACCATCGATTAAATCATATGCTATCAATAAAAAGCAATTATAAGTGCTCCGGATGTTCCCGTAGACAAGAGATCATCTCAGTAGGTTTAATTTCCCCTCGGCATATCCTGTGAACGGCAGTGAAGAGCGGAAATCTGAAAAGAGGCAAGTATAGTGACAACAACAGACGTAAGCTGGTGAGAGCTCAGCAATCTTGGGACAAAGAATAAGACATCAACTTCTACAGGTCGTCATATAATGGTCGGATAGAAATTTGTTCTTATGCAATTTGTACCGATTAACCAGTCTTTCTACCGAAAGCAGGGGCACCTTGTCAAATGTTAGAGAAAGCAAACAGACTGAAATCAGAGAGTTGCTCCCTGGAGAGGACGGAGAGGACAAAACATTGGCCCCAGGAGGACAAAGTAAAATTTTGAGGATAAGGACGGCAACGACTGGAGCCTAGTTAATTGCCATTCGTTGTTGGCTTTGCCCTAAAACATCACTGCGTGCTTCGGATTACCCCAAAATTGATGTCGCCCAAAGTGGCCTCAGTGTGCTCCTCGGAGTGACAACTTGAAGTTGTTTCTACGTCTTTTTTGCTAGCTTTGGTTGGCCCTGCCATGAGAAACCAAGGTATGCAAGGAAGGATGTACCTGACACTGCTGGTGAGAGACTTACACGAGAAAAAAAAGAGGGAAAATTTGGAGTCACAGTAGGCACAGGACGCTCTAGGCAAGGGAGCTTTATCGTTGCTGTTGTGACTCTTGCAACAAAGAAAAGCAACAACAAATGCAAACAGCGGTGTCGTCATCAGACTATCCGACGGATTACAAGGCACCTACCAAGGCACGAAAGACCATGGGATCTGAAGGGAGGAAAAGAGTGAAGGATGAAGGAGAAGAAGGGGAACAAGGAGGAGGAAGGAAGATTGAGGGTCATGAGAAACTGCGGGCAAGCCACCGCCAGGCGGATAGCGCCGATTTTGGGATACACTTAACCAAGTTTGTGGAAGATTAAGATCTCATGGAAAGGGTGCTTCTACAAATGATGCACGGGGAATTAGTATAACTTCCTCTAAATAAAGCATGTACGTGGGCACAAAAACGACACCCAGATTCGTGGCATAAAAAGAACTAGAGTGCTCAGAAAGCGTACTCCGAGGCCCTACATGATTCACGAATAACATTAATGATTAGGGCAATACTACACAATAACTGTACTTACTTCTCCGTCAAGCCACTTTTCTCCGTCATGTAGTACACCTCATCAGCAGTTAATGGACCTTGAGCGCTTTGCCCATGTAGCAACTCCTTTTCGACCTCAGGGAGCGTTTTACCCGTCTTCACAAAGGCTTCGCAGACCTTTCGATTACGACCGCCATAGCACGTGGTGATCAAGTCAGCAATGCCACATGATTCGAAAAAGGTTTCCAAATTCGAGCCAGGGTAGTAGTGTTCAACAAACTAAAAATAATACAAATATCGACGGTACCATAAAAAAGCCAACTTTGAGATGGCACATCAAGCATATATAACCTAATTCAATCAGAAGAAAATTTAACCTTTGTAATTTCCATGAGTCCTAATCGAATGACGGCCGCTTTTGTGTTGTCGCCGTAACCAAGACCATCAGTGAATCCAGCCGCACAAGCAACTACGTTCTAAATCGATGGGCATAGGACCAAGCGCGATTAAAATTTGAAATTTTGAAGAGCAATGGTGATCAGTTATAGACTGCTCTAGACTGTCGGGAAAAAAAAGTTATGACCTGCAGCAGAGATTAAAGGAAAGGTTCAACATACCTTTAGCGCTCCACAGAGCTCGACGGTGTGTGCGTCTTCAACCACATTAATACGGAAGTTCTCGCGATTGAAAAGTCTTTTCAGAACAGCACCATACACGGCCTTCTTCTTACATCCTGAATTGTTAATGCTTATCACGCAACACAACGTTCACTGAAGCAAGTGGCACTCACCTATAGTTGCTTCACAGAAATCATCGTTAGCTACTTCATGAGCCAAATTGGCTCCCATCAGGACACTGACATCAATATTTAGAATTTCCCTGATTTCTTCCGAGATCAATTTAACGCCACCGAGCTTCTCAGCGTATGGTGCCGCCAAACCCTAAAAACGGATGGTTACTTTTGAGAGAACCTTAAATTCTCGGTTTTGCCACGTTTCTTCGCAGTGCAACAGACGCTGTGAATTACAATAGCAAATCGCAACAGGACGGTGAATGAGACAATGACCGAAGGAGGCGAAACTTACCTCTTGCGGGATGATTTCTCTGAAAATTCTACTTCGAAGCATAACAGAGGATATTCGCAAGCGTGGGAAACATGTGTTAAACATAATAAATCGAAAGACTTCAGTTATCCTCGGAGCAGAGCTGTGATTGTTTATTGCGAATCTCTTGACTTCTCACGTCAACCAGAACTTTGTGATTATGCTTATTTTTGGAGACTTCAACATAACACGATATTTCCTTCTTAATCTGATGGACTTAGTTAACAACACAGGGGTCTGCCTAAAATGTAATCTAGATGCGCAGGGTGGGCTCTGATAGGATTCATTCTTGCGGTTTACAGACAGGGCTAGCGCGACACATAAGTACCCCCTCCTCCTCATGATCTCATACTGGACGCCTGACACTGCCCTCCCTTTTGGGAAATATGATCCCATTCCAACGGCCACTGAAGCACACCCTGCACTGCTCTGGTATTTCTGAAGTTTTTCGTTACAATCGAGGAACATCCTTCCGTGAACAAGGAACCAAATGCTGCAAAAGACGCAGGAGTTCAGGCAACTAAAAAAAGACAGACAGTCTCTCAACAGTGAGCATCACGATCAATCCACTCACTTGATGATTTCTTTCAAGCTAGAAGGTCATCTCATGTGAAAAGGCTTACTTTCAAATTATAGCGAAATCTGATACTCCCAGAACTGGTAACAGCGTACGTACAAGTATCTGCCTTGTACAGCCTAGTGCTGCGGGCGAAAGGGCGCGTCAGGCGAGATGAGTTTTGCGAAATGCCAAACCGTTCTCCACTAGTTGTTGAGGCGAGCAAATGACACGACTGTAATATCGTTTATCACTGTGTTCCACCAACTGTTGTCGCATACCCGATTCAACAACACAAGAACGAGTTTGGGGCACGGCTCACTCATACTGCCTGACACGCCCCTTCATCCGCAGCGAATTACCACCTCACTATTCACTCCCTTCACCGTGCGGAGCAGAAATGGGAATAAGTTGAAATGAAAAGCGTGTCCATCCATTCCGCACGCTGTACCTGTTCCGAAATGAGGTCCAGGCAGAGCTAGACGTCCACCATAAAAAAACTGACCACTACACGAAACTTCTCAAATGAAGGGTACTTGAAGATCACAGATAGCAATGGAAACTCGGATGTAGCATATGTCCGTTTCCTGTCAGAATCAAGATGAGATGTCATCACTTCATTCAGATGTCCCGTAACATGATTACGACAAAGAATCCTGCATATTATCAGTGTCACCGGCATGTCCTGACACGTCGTGCACGGCTGATTCGACGACAGCTATCTCCTGACAGGAAACGAGCATACCAGACCGCGTAGCTGTACTACATAAGTGCCCAAATTGATGTTCAGCCGCGACTGATTAAACTCAATTGGTTCAAAGGTATCGTTTAGAGGGATGAGTGAAGAAGATTTTTCTTGAAGTTTTTGTATGTCCCTATGATATCTGTAAAAAGTACTCAGATCAGGGCACGTCGTACAGTGAGAATTCCAGTGAGCGAGGCCGTATTTGGAGGCTGAAGGAAGTGGGTTCTATTTACCTCCGAGGAATTTCGGGATGCTTGTTGTTGTTGACTTCCTTCCTTTTTCCTGTTTCAAGCGCGCTGCCTACTACCCCTCCCCCTCCCCGTCGCCCTGACGCCGCTTTTTTGGCTTGGGAAAAACTGGATGGACTTTTTCGGGAAATTCAGAAAAATGGAAGCTGGGTTAGGAAACTTCTAGGTACAATGAAGGATGGGGGATGGAGTCGGACGGGGAATTTTGTAGGGGCCGTATTTTGCAAGTATTTCACCCAACGACAGGACGTGCCCTGACTCAGATCTGACGGTGGACATCACTAGGGCTCGCGGTACCGGCATGATTTGATTATTTTTACAGATATTCACATAACGCTGAGAGCTTCACCTCTTCTCTTTTGGATCAGGTTTCGCAGCGATACCCTAAATAAAAACACACTTCTAACACAAAACTATGGACTGCAGTCTAAAATTATTGCATACTAAAAACTAAATTCTGTTGTTAACTGCTAATGAAATTCTAGTGGGAGCTAACTAAATTTAAAGCTGAAGCTGTTCTGCACGACCTCGAAGCTAAACAAAAACTACGACTAACACCTAAAGTGCGATTAGAGTTGCGAATGGATCCTGTTTTACAAAACATCTCTAATTTTACAAGATTATTACTTTTCAATATAAGAATAAAAGGAAAATAGAAACCTGTAAATATCAAACCTTTATCAGCGAGACAGCCTGACAATCTGCAGCAATTTTGCCTTCAAGTTGATGACAGATTTCTGCAAAAGAACAGAGGTGGGCTTGAATAAACAATGAAAACATTTCTAATACTTCACAAGTTCTAGTTACAAAAATACCAAGAAACGTACTTCTGACAAATTGGTGAGGGACAACAAAGATCAAAATGTTCGCTTCCTCACACGACTCCACCAAATCGGTGACAGCAACCTGAAGCAGGGTTATATGAGCGAAAAACCCAAGCTGCTGTGCTGATACACTAAACAGGAACTGCTGCGAACTCCTTGGATCGAAAAGGAAATTAACAAATTCAATTCTACCCATCCAGCTCAGACCAAGAAAATGTCCCCTCTCCCCACTCGTTGTACATTTAAGTATTTCCCGGGGAACATATAAACGAACTTGCTAAAAATTCAGAGCACTTCGAGGGTGAGCTGACCACTCAAAGCCCACCGACTCCAAAGTTTCCAAACTTTTTCGAGAAATACCGCAATGACCAAAGTAATTAGCGTTGAAATGGTTGGAGACATACAGCAAGAAGAGAGTCATCAACCTAGTTGCTCAACTGGGTAAATCGCCGCAAACATCTGGTATGAAATCACCTATATAAAGCGGGGAAGATTCGTGACGTTATCAGGAATACCGAACATAGCTCCTTCATTTATGTCCACTATTTGCCACACTCGAAGCCTCTGAGTTTCGATGGGCATGGCTGCGAACTTGAATTGAACGAGGCGGCGGCCAAAGGTCTTCATGGGATATTCTCATTCCGGGACAGCGGCGGCCAAAGTCTTCATGGGATATTCTCATTCCGGGACAGTTGTCATGTGTATGTCCAACAAAAACAAAATGACTGTTGTCTCAAATTGAATCCCACGAGTAACTCACCCTACGCCATCTTCAAATGCCACGCCTACTCCATCTCAGGGATAGGAGTGTACCACCAGTGCGGCAAATAATTAAACTGAATTCACTTCTAACTCGTGTTTGCAATGGAACTACAAATCAGCAAGTCTTGACAATGTGTGAAAAATGCCGGCGTTTGTCATTACACAAAACATTCAGTGGCCCGAAGTTTCAACCTCGATACTCTTCAGAGGCCGAAGGTCCCACCGAAAATGCGCCGGTAGCTTCTCTCCTTAGATTAGTTAGGACAAGAACCCCTCTCCAGCCCTTGCGACTCGTTGCTTACTGGTCACTCTCTGGAGTGGTGTCTCCCATTCCCTCTTCAATTGTTCTTGACAATAGTTACCGTAGGCATTCAGGATGCAAGTGGCACCGGAAGTTTCTCTTGAGCTTACTCGAATTTTCAGAGCTATTTCACTTGACGGCATATTTCAGCACAACAGTAGAAATAAGCAAGTGTTGTTGATGATCCTGTTCATCACGATCCCTCGTGCCGTTCCCAGGAACTCAAGAAACACTTGACACAATGGCGCTCGGGTGGAATGTTCGCTGTCAAGATGTCGCGCAGATGTGGACCCACATCCAGCGCGCCCCATTCTTCTTCGTCTAAAGTCGTAAAACACACCCGTGAATTCCTCGCTCATGTCTCAAGAAAGGGATAGGAAACTAGGATGTACTGAACAAGGAGGGGTTTGTTCTACATTTCAGGATGTTCCGTTTCAAATAAAACATCCTCGACCATACCCCAAAAAATACTTGAATTTTAAAAAAAATGAATGCATGTGGCATTCTGACATTGAATCGCATTCATACTTCGCGGCCAGATCGCTCGAGCCATTGGATCGCCACGACCACGACCGGGGCACTCCACGACCAAGTGGTGCACTACCGCAACAGTCGGAATTCAAACTGGGCCAATCTGAATTGTGCCGTTGCGGCGGTGCACCGTTTGGCGGTGTAACGCCCCAGATCGCGGTTCGAGCGATCTGGTCGCGAAGTATGGACGCCATCTCAAGTCAGGTTTCACTTTTTTTGTACAGCTGTAGGTATCGTTATCTACCATAGAGACATCAAACTCACTCACCACATTGTCTGGAATCTTTTTTCCTGGCAAATACTTGACATTTTCGTGACGAGTGTTGATAATGTGGGACAGCTTCTCACCTCCCACAATTTCCTCGTACACCTGGAAACACATCAATGAGTGCACTGATTAGGAAAAGATGCCTAGGCTGGTGGTTGCGCGGTTAAATCTTCACTTGCTCTTTCTTAATTTGACCTGAATTCGTCCAGAGCACTGCACGGAACATAAAAATTAGAGCTATGGTGCGCAAATCAGGGCTCATATTTCGCGACACTAACAATTCAGTCGCGCGTTTCCCCACAGTTCGAGGACGCGTGACTGAATCGCTGGCATCGGGAGTATGAACGCTACCCAACGGCTAAGACGTACTTAGTCAACACTACTAAGATAGTTTGACCCACCGCTGGGCAGCAAACAGGCCAAACTGGCTTATACATATATTCGGTGTGCTACCCACCTGAATATAGCCACTTGCTTACTTAAATTTGAGGCTTGGTTACTGTGGAAGTTCGTGATACCAATGGTAATACGGGCTTGGAAAATTCATCCCTAACGTGTCATTATCCATTATACGAAATGTTGTAACACATCCGACGGTGCGTTGTCAGATGACATGTCGTAACAGGTAAGGCTGCGTTCATACTTTGCGTCAGCGTTTTGAGCGTACGGCACCATTTGAAGCGTTCGAGCGTACGCCAACGTACGGCAGTGTTTTGAGTGACTAGAAAAGTATAGAATATCGATCTTGCGATTGAGTGCATGGAAGCGTTTTGAGCGTTTCGCGAGTAGTTTTGCACCTTTCGCGGGTCGCTCGAATAGCTGACGTACGCTGGCATACCTTCGATCTATACCCATACTTTCCTAGCCGCTCGGAATGCTCAAAACGCTGGCGAACGCTCGAGACGCTAAAAACGCTGACGCGAAGTATGAACTCAGCCTGAGGGATGATCATCAACCAGCAATGACGTCCGTATAACCGCTACTACCACGAGCTACACCATATCGAAAGCACTGTATTTCGTACAATTACGTCTTGCTATGCGTTAACCAAACCACAAGGCGAGAGTGTAATATACCGCTCCATTTTGGCACAAACATTCGAGACCCCCTGTGAACGTTCCTCTTTCCTGACTAACAACCACAACGAGATTCTGCCTAGGTATGCTCTGAAGCTCCCAGGTGGGCTGACTGTTGACCCACCCCGGAACACTTTCCTACCAAGGCACACGCGGAGAGGTATGTGGCAACAGAATCGTAATTCGCCGCGAGTGGGCGTCGCGCCTACTAATGGACGACAATTTCAGGTGGTAATGGTCGAGCATATGTGTGTCTCCCATATCCTTGTCTACGTGAAATCTGATGCCTTAATCGAAAGATAGTGCAAATCAAGGACACGTCGCGCCCATTGCCGCGCGCGACGAAGCGGCAATTTACAATACTCTTGCCCCACGCGAAAATGCTTATACCTTCCCAACAACATTCCTCTTCGTGCTTTCCAGGAATGGAAGTCCCACGTAAAAAAATAGAAGAAATCACGTGAAAATAAATTCCATTGCTTTACCGAACCCCTGTGCAAAACTGCGACCACCGTAATCTAACGAATTATTGCACTAAATGGCTCGGTATGTTACACAAGCGCCCAGCGAGAAATGAAAAGAATGGATTC